>JBBUKS010501944.1:8432-34747 GCA_038050645.1 Hedychium gardnerianum | reverse complement strand
GAAGCCCTAATGGAGGCTCATCTAAATGACCAATATTCTAATGCCTACTTTTCATTTGAGGGAAAATTCTCTAGTTGAAATTTGAATTTTAGACCTCTTAATTATTTATTGGAGGATTTAATCATCACGCCTTACCTGAAAATTTTAAATACCAAACGAAGAAGATAAAGGAGGTAAATAAAAAAAATAAAATCAATAAATGAATCAATTAATGTCGAATTTCCTTGTCGGATCAAATATTCCAATTTCGTGTCCTATTTAGCGGGCCCGATACAACCCCGTGGCCGCACCATCGGGCTCATCATACCTTGCACGCGATGATTGCCAGTTTTATGCGGTTACGATCTTCTGTTCCTTGCTCCACCCGCATATAATCTCGCCGGCGAGACAGCAGTTGCCGTTCAGCAGCGCTCCAGGAGAGGAGATAGGAGAGGAAAAGAATCGATGTCTTCCGTTCGCCTCTTTCTCACGCTCTTCTGCTTCCTTCTCTCCGCTTCAGCAGCGGCGAGATTGGCGCCTTTGATAGAGGAGTTTCTCGGGCCGAGCGCGGTTGTTGACATCTTCGACACCTCCAACTATGGCAAGTTGCAGCTCAACAATGGATTGGCTCGCACCCCTCAAATGGGGTCCGTTTCTGAGATCCCTCTTTTTTTGCATGGACTTCGTGTAACTCGTAGTCCAACATGTTCTTGGTCTGGTCTGAGCCGAGTGCTATCTTTCCTTCGGAACCGTCTTTGTTTTTTTATTTAAAATTAATTTTTATTGTTCATCTTTTCTACCTTATTTTGGGGATAAAGGTAGAATTTTGTTATGTTGGTACTTTGTAGTTTGTACAATGACGCGTTTGTATTTATTTGCCTTCCTTTGATTTATATGACGGACTGGAATTTGGTGATGCAGATGGAATAGTTGGAACTTCTTTGCATGCCATATCAATGAGACGGTGATTAAGGAAACAGGTGCGGTAATTTCTCACCATGTCCGTTTGTTCTCGCTTGATGGAACAGACATAATGCAGATTATGATATGCATATACAACAGATGTAGATTCCTGCACTATTGCACATATAGCTATTTTTTCTTATTAAATAAAACAATAATATTGATCACCTATGCACCCACATACTGTATCTGCGATGTGCAGTGCCTCTGCCTGCATATGTTTTCTGAAAGCAGATTAGTCACTGTTGCAATCTTATTTTAGGTAAAGGAATAAACTTTGCCCACTTGATGTCCATAGAATCTAATTAGGATTTCAAAGTTTTGTAATTGGTTTTTTGGCTATTAGTTTCAATTAAATTATTGATTTTTTGTTTGTTTTCTTTTACTTGCCTATTTACTTTCTCTATTTCCCACATTTCGTTTCCATTTCAATTTTTTACAATTGATATAAAGCTACTCAGTCATCTTTTCCCTTAAAAAGTGCCTGATCGGAGGAAAAGTATCTTATCCAAGTGTCGTGCCTTATCCAAAACATCTTAAATCTGATAGACAAAACCTCAGTCTTAAATTAAATGTATTGGCGAATCCCTAGATAGATTAGTATTCAAATTGACACAAATATGTGCATATTTTAGCCAACTGGTTGAAGTTGACTGTTACAATTTGTTGATTGATTAATTGAGATAAAGACGGGTGGATTTACATGTAGCATAATGGGCATTTCCTCCACTTAGCTTAAAAGAATAAGCTAATATAGTTTTTATGATATTGATATATATAAGTCTATATAATTAGTGTATTATTGTTGTTTGAAATCACATTACATGTCAATCGACATAGGTGAAATGATTCCTCACAGTGACTGAAACCAAAACCAGCTTAGCATGAATAAAATAACATGCTTCACATTATTGCTCGATCGCAACCATGTATTGTTTGTACTGGTGATATACACATTTATCTCATCCGGTATTAAGCAAAATTGATATTCCATTTGGTGAGAAGAAAGGGTGTATTAAAGACAGAAGTGGATGTGGAAGCTTGAGATGTGGGTTTGTGATAAATGGCCTAAGGTGCAATGGTTTTTGATGTAGTGAGGGAAGAGTTAAATCACTTTGTGGAGATCAGTGGAGGTGGTGATTAGCCATGAAGGTTAGGAATTGATCATCACTCAGAGCAAATCAGGTGCAAGAGTTTGATAACCCCTAATCATATGACTATTAATTAATACATATATAATATACTATATAACTTAGTTCTGATAACTTGGTTTAACATGATTTTGACTCTAGCTCAAACCAATATCAGACCAAAATTGAACCTACATGTCACCTGATTCTTATATCACCCACCAGGGATGTAATTTGGCCTAACTAGACCTTACTGGAAGTCAATTAGGTTCAAATTTACCAATTGGTTAACGTGTCAAAAAATTAATAAATATATTAATTGTTATAAATATAAAAGATATAGTGTACTCGAATTTAAGTCATGCACCGTGCCTAGCCTATGGTCCTATGTATATTGTTAGGATATGAGGCTTCATATTCTTTGTATCAAAAAAAAAAAAAAGAATGTACTCATATTGCAAGATTTTGTCTATATAATCATCATCTTCTTGAATAGCATTTTACTCCTAGACCCTTGATATCTGAATTTACATAAAAAGTGTTGAGCATTTTTCCTTCAACTCTTTACTTCAACTATATGATATGCCACAACTGTGAAGCGTGCATTACTATTCTTTATGATTGTGCTCAACTTTATTTTCAGATGAGATATTTTTCTATATTTATGGAAACCATTACAGTATTTGATAAACAGTACAGTAACTAACTCTAAGTTTTTTTTTTGGATTCATTTTCCAGCTGATGCTCTTGTTTCTACTGGACTGGCTGCATTAGGATACAACTATGTAAATATAGGTGAATCATGGGTTAATGTCTTCCCACCTGAATGTTCAAATTCATTAATCAGTTTTCCTTCTCTTGTTTTGTCATATTTTTGAACAGATGATTGCTGGTCCTCTTCATCACGAAATCAGCAGGTTTGTTCTAAAGTAGTATTCCATCTCCAAGCATTGCACAAATACTGGGACTTACCATATGCTTGAACATAACTGCTTAATTAGAATGGGATCAAAAGAATATGATGAGTTGGTAGATTTGCATACCTGTTGAATTTAGCTTCTGCTAAGGGATCAACTCTGATTAATTGGAATGGGATCAAAAGAATATGATGTGTTGGTAGATTTGCATACTGGTTGAATTTTGCTTCTGCTAAGGGATCAACTCTGATTAGTATTATGTCTTAATACTGAGTTACTGACACAGAGTAGTTCTAGCTGCATCTTTTCAGAATGTTAAAGTTGATAATCTGGAAATGAATTATTTTTGTATTATATCCTTGAGAATTGAAAACATATGGTTCAATTCTTTTAAGCATTCTCTGATCCAATTTATCATTATTTAGATTGGTTTTCTATATTTTTAACTAGGAATAGTATGTGGTAGTCCTGTTGACTCCAGACATTCCAGTGGCATAGTTGTGTTAGTAACCAGAGTTGTAAGTCAGGATCAGATTACATTTAGAATAGTTTGGCTCAGAGTCTGCTCTTGTAGCCAACTCTCAAAAGTCAGGATCAGATTACACCACTATCTTTTGTCTGCTAATGAGGAACCTCCTGTTATTGTTTACACATGTAAAGTAGTATGTAGCATGCTTCCTGATATGGTTCTGGGCAAGATTCACTCATATGATGCAATGAATTCAAAGACAATCTAATACTGTTCAGTCCTGATAGTAGATTCTCTAAAACTGCTTTTTGTTTGAAAATTTCTTAGCAGGCGTCATTTCCTTTGATTTATTTTCTTATACAGATCCTAACATTACTTCGTCAAATTTCAGTAAATAGGCAGTGTAACAATATTGATGCAACATGTTATTCTATTTTGATAGTAAAGAGTACTAGCCTTGATAATGTTTTTTCCTCATCACATCTGTATAAGGTACTGAATACCCAACACATCAATTTCTATTGGCATTCTACGTGGAAGAGACTCTTGTACGGTATTATCCAAAAATGAGAATATACCTCCAATTTCTTGAAACACGTGAAAATAGAAGACTTGAGCATGATATTCCATCTTATTTATGTTTAGCCTTAAATGATCAGGGATCACAATTATATTGGATAGTGCTGAGCTTGCTAGCAAAATGACATGACATTTCTTCTTGCAAATTGATTCACAGTTGGACTTTGAATATCCATGGTGCTTTTTTTTTAAATAAATGCTAATGAGATTTAATCTAATATTCTGTGTCTTCCCATGGCAAAGGTTAATTGTTAAAATAAGATTTAGCTTGTTTTTGCTAGCATATTTGTGCATATTCTCTTTCATATTATGTTGAATTTCCAGGGAAACCTTGTTCCTGATCCGAAGACATTTTCTTCTGGAGTAAAAGCATTAGCAGATTATGTACATCAAAAAGGCCTCAAGCTTGGTATTTACTCTGATGCTGGGTAGGAGATGTTGCTATGTTCTTATCAGGAAAATGGAGTTGCACAACATTAAAAAAATACATGGATAACATTGTAATTGCTAGGCTCTATAGTATGATAACCAATAAAACACTCTTTATTACTAGAGAGCTTATCTCTTTGATAAAATTAAATTTCAGGGTGTTCACATGTCAAGTTCGACCTGGATCCTTATACCATGAAAGCGATGATGCAAAAACTTTTGCCTCATGGGTTAGTTATTATTTATTGGATTTTAATGTTTGTTATAATTTAGTTTCTTAGAGCTGGTTTTTCAGCCTATTCACCCATCTGTTAGCTGTTAATATTTGCTGATTCTGTTGTTTACTTGATTCTTTAGGGAGTTGATTATTTGAAGTATGACAATTGTTACAATTTGGGAATAAAACCTGAGATACGGTACTTGTTTTCTCATTCACAAGTGTAATGTGTTAATGAACTAGATATGCATTTTTGTATAGTTATATCTTTGAATTATTTTTCATTTCAGTTACCCCCCAATGCGAGATGCACTGAATTCCACTGGGCATGCAATTTTCTATTCTCTGTGTGAATGGTAAGCTTCTTACCCTGATTCGTGACATTTGTACATAAACCTAGTTATCTATTCATTGATCTTTTTTCTAGGGGTGTTGCTGATCCAGCCTTATGGGCTGGGAAAGTAGGTAACAGTTGGCGAACAACAGATGACATCTCTGATTCATGGGAAAGGTGAGTCTATATATCCCCATTTCATTACAAGGAATTAAAAGATTCATTTTGTTAACTAATGAATTTATGCTTATTTCAAGCATGATCACCATTGCTGATATAAATGACAAGTGGGCATCTTATGCGGGCCCTGGTGGATGGAATGGTATATTTCCCCTACTAATTTTGCTATGTCATGCAATCAATTGCTTTCAACTGATTGAATCACCATGAACTTTCATGGTTCCCCAAATTGCTCTAAGGACAGATCCCGATATGCTGGAGGTTGGTAATGGTGGCATGACCTATGCAGAGTATCGATCTCACTTTAGCATCTGGGCTCTGATGAAGGTATATTCTCTTCCTGACAACTATATGAACAACAATTAATGTATTGGCATTTCCAAGAAACTTAAATGCTTTATAGCTATATACACATCTAGAATATGTACATTTCTGTAATTGCCCTTCAGTTAAGAAGTACGCTGACTTGGCCATTGATTGTCATAGAGGCAGAACTGTATTGCTCTTATACTTTGATTCACTTGGCATTCCTGATAGTTATCAATATTTGCAGGCTCCTCTTCTGATAGGTTGTGACGTGAGAAACATTACTGCTGAAACATTTGAAATTTTAAGCAACAAAGAAGTCATTGCTGTCAACCAAGGTAAAGTTGTTACCATCAATGCACTAATACGTCATTAGGACATTAAGATAATTGTCATCCACGTCAAAAACATGATTAAAACATCCATTGACATAATATCTAAGATGTTTTTATGATATCTCAAATGTTGTTAAAATTTTGAAAATATGTCAAGTTCAGTTTCTATACAACTTTTAAAGAATCTAGTAAAGAAATAAAAATAACCATCATATCTTAATGTACTTGAACTTTTTCTAAACGGCTTCCTAGATTGCTCATTAGAATCTTGAAAAAAAAATATTGAAGTAATAGGGGGTTAACACAACTACAAGTAGGATTTTTCTAAATGAAGACCAAATGGTTATTAAAATATTACATATACCAAAGCAAATTAGATAACTAAGGATTTCTATAAAGCACAAGCAAAATAGTGTCATAAACATAGTTATCAATCATAACAAAAACATAGAACACTAAAAAAATCATAGAGCCCCCAGGGCTATGGTGCGATGGTAAGAGGTGGGAGAGACTATTAGGCATCGATGGTTCAAATCTCACCACATTACACTTGGGGAGTTTGAAAAACTTGTGACGTTGGGCGTTCGTCATGACCCATTTGCACTTTCCGATTTACTCTGGTAGCCGATGGGAAACTTCCATGGGATCGGGCCGGTCACCTCTAAGATTAGTTGGATTGTAAGAGCTGGATACGTGGATTATCAAAAAAAAAAAGAAGCATAGAGCATATACTTGAGATATTAGTGACGAGTGGAGGAACTTCTGCACTCCTTTAGAGTCATATATTGACCACAAATACAATATTATCCTCACAAGGACAGTGAACCTCATCGATGCCATGTCTAATCACTCAAATCCTAAAAATGATCGCCACCTAACACAAAACTATCAATACAAGCAAATGAGTTTCTCAAGGCAAATGAGTGTTTGAGTATACAAGGATTATAACATAAATATTAGCCATGCTAAAATAATCATCATGGTGAGCGAAATAACAAAATTATGCTAGGTAACTAGTCAATTGAATAGATCTTAATTCGAATGTTCTCAGCTTCATATTCCTATAATGTCATCATTATTATTCCTATTTGAGTAGCCAAATTTAAATGAAAAATTGTAGGTTTAATAATATAGAATTATAGCTTTAGTCTAGTTAGAAACACTGATTTTATTAAACCAGTAACTTTGTTTTAAATTAATAGAAATTTTGGTTTGATTAAACCAGTAATCTTTATATGAATATAAACCATTTTTTATCATACCAATAAACTTAGGTTTCAACTAATCCGATAAGTTGGTTTGGTTAGACCAGAAAATTTAGACTTAAATTGATCAGAAACTTAGTTTTGTTACACCAGTAACTTAGATTTATTAATTAACCAAAATCTTTTTTTTAATTAAAAAACTTAGGTTTATTAATCAATTAAATCTTGATTTAATTAATTCAGAAAACTTAGATTTATTAATTAACCAGAATTTTGATTTAATTAAAACGGAAAATTTAGGTTTATCAATTAACTAGAATCTTAATTTAATTAAATTTGAAAATTGTGATTTGTTTAGTAACCATTTTCTTAGACCAGAAAAGACAACTTTTCTCCAATATATAGATAAGAGGGTGTTTATATAAAAAACTGGATCAAACATTTTATGTTTTTCTGAATTCACAGAATTAATAAAATTTGGGAAATCGTCAATTTCTAAAACAATAATTATCCTATAAATTTCAAACGCAAAATTTAAAAGTCAAGACAAGTTGAGTTATAAAACTTTAAAATTTACAATGATTCATATTTCTCATTAAATTTAATTTGATAATTATCATTAAATAAAATTTTAATATTTAATTATTATTGAAAATAAAATAAACCCAGAAAAAGTCAAAAATAAATATGTAACAATGTGCTCCCTAGTTTTTTATGTACTCTTTTACTCATATTTCCCCTTCGATGTTTTTAGTTGTTTTATCATAAATCATTGATGAGTATTAGATATTATGATTTTCTATGAAAAGGGAGGTAAATTGTATGGTACTTTTGAACTAAATAGAAATATATTTAAATACTTAGAACCGTTACCATCATAGCTGGAAAAAAAAAATAGTTGGAACAATCTAACCATCACTTCTGGAAAAGAGACATTAATTGAACCCATCATATATTTGTTAACTCTTAACTAACAGATGGTTTCCATTGTTTTTTGCTGCAGATCCTCTTGGTATTCAAGGAAGGAAAATTTATTCTCAAGGAAATGATGGTTGTAGTCAGGTTCTCTAGCTTGCACTCTTTTCGTATCTCTTTGAGCTTTGAAATGTTTGCTCTATTTCTCAAAAATTCTTCCATTCTTATCCATATGGATTCTCATTCAGGTTTAGTAGTCAACATGTTCAAATTAACTAGGATGTATCCTTCAAATATTTTCTGTACTTCAAGAGCCTTCCTGCAATTTTGGTTGTGGCACTTAAATAGGTGTAGTCATGTGGTTTTAGTTGTTGCCATTTTACATATATTTGTGATTCAACCTAATTTGGATCCACATTTGTTCAAATTTATTATAGCTGCTCGCAATAGATCGATGTAATAGAACCATGCTTTAATCATCATGTTGGAGATCAAGGGTTTCTTGATATTTTATTCCATATTTATGTAACTATGTTTGCCTCATCCAGGTGTGGGCTGGTCCACTTTCTGAAAGTCGCTTAGTTGTGGCTTTATGGAATCGTTGTTCTGAAGTTGTCACAATCACGGTCAGATGGGAAATACTTGGACTTGACGATGCAGCCAGCTTTTCACTAAGAGATATTTGGAAGGTATGTGCAGCTATGTTCTTGTTACTTCCAACACAAAATTTTATGGATATTTTAGGCCACATAGTTTTGCATGGTTTATCAGTGGATATCTCTGAGTCCATCTTTTTAGTAGAGAAAATAAACTGTTCTCCGTATTCAGAATATTAAATGTTTTCTATAGATAGCTGCTTCAATCTGTTTAGTGATAAAGTGATCTGGAACTTAGCATTCACAATGTCTTAGTGTTAGAAGGTGACATTTAACACCAAGGAACGATTTCATTGCTTTGCGGTCCATCTGAAATCTGCAGTTATAAATTAACCACTGTTATCATTAAGCAGCTGTTCTTCTGTAACATTCCATGTGTATTACATGGCTGATGTTCTGTTTTTCTGCATGGAGAATAATCTACACAGGGATACTTTTGTATTGTCTATTATGTGTAGTGAGCTTTCCCGATAGAAACTACTAATGGTGTACTTAGTTCACGGAATAAAATTGATAAGGAATATCATAGTTATTCCCAGGGAATAGAATAAGTAAAGAATAGTTAAGAAATAAGCTTTTCTTGTCCTAGCTTAGAGTAGCAGTCCACATTAAAAAATAATGATAATTAACCAGGTAATACCGAATCTAGGACGAGTGGCCCGGCAGCAGTGCACATAGAAGAGAGGGAAAGTGGGGGTACCAAACACAGGAGAACTGAACTATTCCAAATACAAACTTGGTTCAGCTCTAAACTTAACAAACAAAATGAGTTCATATCGTGTTCAGTTTGAACTCACATAACTTTAATCATCATGTGTATTTGATGAGCTCCATCTAGCCCTATTTCAACTCAAGACTTAAAAACTCGAAAATAATGGTTCGGTTCATCTTAATTTGTTGTCTACAAATTTTAAAACTAATTTAAAACATGAACATTTAAATAGGTTCAAATTTAGTATTTAACAGAACTAAAATTGCAATACTTTGAATAGAGAAGAGTTATATTTACAAAAAAAAAAAATTACTTTCCAACATGGTGACGTCAAAAAATAAAAAGGTTACAATATTAATCTCCATAATTAATTGATGATTAATGAAACTTTTTAAATTTTAATGGAACTTTGTAACAATCAAGTCTTTAAAAGTATTTGTCATCATGATATGACAATAATTTAAACACTTAAATGGTAATTAATTAAACATATTCTGATTTAATGCCATTTTGTAAAATGAAATGAAAATTATTCTATAATCTATTATAAAAATTTCTGCATGTACATGAGAAAGATGAACAAATATAATTACCCTAAATATTTCTCATGTATTAATTGATCACCAAATTACTTTTAATTTTTCATTATTACTATAACTGTTTTCAGTGATTTTCGCATTATCATGTTCGTTACAAATTAATTTTATTATGAGATATTAAGAAAAAATATTTAAAGATGATAAATTAAATAATGTCTCTACGATATTAATTTATTTTAGTATTTAATGTGACTAATACGGTAATACCCAATTATAGTATTAGTTTTGAGAAAGTTTATTTATTGCACTTGACATATCATTATTCAATACTACATGCATAAGTGACTTAAAACATTCAAATGCCATCACATTATTAGCCATTAATAGTGCTTTCTAAAAGCTTAGTTCACAACAATATGAGAAGCCATGTGAGTGGATTCTGATTTTAGATGTATATATAGATAGGCTAATTAGTGCAGTCTGTTTTCACCTAAATTCTAAGCAAATTTCCTCACCGCTGCTACGAGTCATCCTCTCGCACTTCAAACTTTAGATGTACCAGTATTGCTGCAGAAATTGGAAAATGCAACTTTTGACTGAGCATTCTCTTCTTCTTTTTTTTCCACTTTTTTTGCTCTTATGTTTCTTGTTTTTTTTCGTGATTTAAATTTCTAGCTTATGTAAATTATTCGTTACTACAGCATGAGGTTCTTTGATCAGTTCTATTTCTTTTAAATCTCCAGTTATCTTATCCTTGTCTTTCTGCAGCATGACACCCTGCAAGCCGATGTTGCTGGAAATTTCTCCGCGGAGGTGGACACTCATGACTGCAAATTATACATACTCTCGCCAATACCTACTCGTTTTGTCGATCGATCAAATTCTGTTATTTCTCTTCTCTAGTTTCCATGCGCACTGAACTTGAGGTGTCGGATTCTTGAATAAAATCTCAGTGAGTAAAAAAAAAAAAAAATGCAACCTTGCATTATTCATATACTCTCTTTAGTCGCCCATCTAATAACTACATTTGCGGAGTTAATATCAGTTCGGTTCCTTTGGTCTTTACTTTCACTTTGTATTTGTTTACTTTCTGATGTCTAATGCTTCCGTTCAAAACTGTGAAAAAGTAGCTGATGGAGTTGATCTCATGTTTTCAAAGATATTCTTGTTTTTTCCCTTTTCATTCAGCTTCTAGAGATGATGTAGCTTGAAGATCTCCTTGATGTCAGCTTTAGGCAGTGCAAATGAGTGAGGTTGCCGGTGCTAAACTTGTACAATATCTTGAATCTGCAGTTGATGAACTCATTGCCCTGCTCCATCTCCATGCTCGCCGTGGAGGTAGCATCAGTCATCGCCATAATTTCCAACTGAAGCAGCCACTGCTGGGTCTCCAACCGCCGGCACTGTAAAATGCTCCGGCGATGAGCTGGCCGACCTCCAGTTACTCAGCACCTCTTCATCATAGTGCTCATGTTTAAGAGAAGGCTGTGAAAGCACTGCTGCTCCAATCTTAATCTTCTCTGAGCTAATTCCAGAGCTAATTGAGTGGGTGCCTGTCGTTGGAACCTACGGTCGTGACGATCTGAGAAACCAAGGACCGATCTTGGCATGTGTGTAAGTGATCACATAACAAGAAGGATCCTCCTCTGATGTGAAGGAGGATGGCATGGCCTGACTTCTCGTTCTCATTATGGTAAAAAAAGGCGAAACGCTCGCTCCCAGCGCCCCCGTCAGTCCGTCCCAGGACCAACACGGAGGAGGTAAATCAGGGGACTAGTCTAGCTAGCCTGAACAGTGACTAGTGCATAAAAGAAGGCAGGAATCTGACTATTAGTCAGGATTTGACCCCCAGATCTTATTATGATAACACCTCATGCACTAGCCAACAGCTCATCCCGTGGGGACACCTGACTTCTCGTTCTCGTTTCGCAAGATAGAGTTTGTTCAATGGAGATAGCAGCTGACATTGACAACGAGGATCATGGAAAAAAACAAACAAACACTAAGAAGGATGCCCAATGAACAAAGCCAATGATCAATTTCTTAATAACTCAAGTTTTTGAAATGAACTATTGGCCATTAAATTTTAACAGAGTAGTATTGAAGTAGAAGGTATAAAGTTCATATCCATTAATTTTGTATAAGTAGGGTAGATTATGAAGAAAAAAAATTCGGAACAACCGTAAAATTATTATTTCATGATCTAGAAATCACAGATTTGAATCTCGAAAATAACATTTTATAAAATAAGATAAAATAATGTATAATAGATATTTTTTTTCATAATCTTGTATTGACAAGAGTTTGTACTTCGAACCATCCCTTTTGATGTAGATTCTGAAACTTTGTCAATTATGACTGCATTTGACGAAATAGATGATGTTAAAAACTCTGAACTTGATGCCATTTAATTTGACGGAAATAGGTGCCAAAAATATCTGTGTTAAGATGTGCTTGTTTAATTTCAAGTGCAAAAATTAAAAGAGGATTTTTCAAAAAGAATTAAATGAATGCCCTCTTATATTTTAAAAATACCTCTAAATTCAATGTTATTATAAAAGTTATAGAGTAATTATCTGATAATTGTTATAATACGATTAAAAATGATTTAAAATTTAAGATTTACACAGTATAAAAACTATTGAATAATAGTTACAATTTGTAGAAGCTACAACTATTTAAGGTTTAGGATTATAATAGGTATATAATAGTTTTTATAATTTTTTAAAGTAATTTTTAATAAAGTTTAAATAATTTTGATAAATTAGTAAATAATATTTTAATGTAATAGTATTTAAGGATCCTAAAATCTAAATCCTAATCTCACACTAAATATGATATAACAGTTATCCAGTAACTTCTACATATTTTAATAATGACTAAGTAATTTTTATATATTATAATAGCTATTAAGTAGTTTTGCACGGTATAAATTTTAAATCTTAAATTCATTCTAAATATATTGTAGAAGTTATTGAATAACTTTTATAATAGCGGTGGGTCAAGAGATATTTTCAGAAAAAAATTATAGGAGAGATATCTATTTATTTTTTTAACAAAAAAACAAAACGCCCTTTTGATTTTTAATTTTATTTTTGCCTTAATTACAATGTTAGCTGTTTATGAATTATCACCTTGGAATAGTGTCTGTCTCCTTGCATCGAGTGAAAAAAAAATGGACAATGAAACATGCGCTTGTCCGTTGCTTTTGGCAATAGAAAAATTATCATTGATCCCACTCTTGTGGTTGGCTTCGAGTCTCAATGTCATCGACATGGTGGAAGCGAGGAAGAAGAAGACAACAACAATTCTTCTTAAGCACTATTCACTCCACCATATTTGTCGACTCCATGTCTTTGTTTTGACAAGATTTATTCTATCTACTAGGTGTCGACTCCCATTGGCTCCTACCATTAGCTTCTTTTCTCTGTCATTGTCAACTATGAGGTTCCACCCTCTATGACTTCACTTTCATTGTGTAATAAAAGTCATTAACTTCTTTCTTTTTTAAAGGATCATATAATCCCATCGTATCAAAAAGAATCATCATGCCTGTCAAATTACGTACCATTTCCATCTGAATCTGTCACTGATTGGAATCTTGTGATTCTAACAATTATGTACAAAACCACAACATAAGCAGTAAATTTGAACTACTACTGGTTTGAACTACACAATGAACTAATTCTATTGATGAGTAAATAGTCCCTTGTGAGAAGAAGAAAAAACAAAAAAAGGCCTTCTTTGCTTGGGGCTCGGTTGCCATGCCAACTGTCTAAGCTTCTCACGTGCCCAAGTCAGTGACCTTTTGTTTTGTTCTTTCTCCCCTCCCTCCTTGCCTTGCCTTGGCTATACAATTGACATCAGATCGACCTCAAAAGGATCACCAAATCTCTGCACTATAAATATTTGGCCTCAGTTATGAATCCCATGGATTCTGCTTCTGGTTTGGCAGTCTCATCTGTCACCTGCTGCTCCCCATAAATGGTGTCTCTTCAGTTTCGTTTGATGGCACTTTCAAACCTCTCATCAACCCTCTTCCCAGACTCCTCCTCTCACACACGTCTCCATCATGCCTGCCCACTCATTGTAACAAAAGGAAAAGATTCACCCTTTTAATTCTTCCTTCTTTCCTCCTCCTACTGTTCTCACGTGTTTGAGCTTAATGCCGTAATAAAGTGCCATAAAGTGTTTGAGCTTAATCGTCTCATTGTGATAATTAAGTTGATGCTGATAATCCATTTTTACTGCTAGAACAAACTGTAGCTGTCCAAGCACTAGTACGAGCATCAAGATCACGCCATGCTTTGTCAACTTGAATTGTACATGGGATTTTAAGTCGACTCATCAGGCAAAACAGTGGTCTCACGAGAAGACACTTGAGTGTGCATTTTGAATTGAAGAAATTACCAGAGGAAGCAAGTGTTTGTTACCGAAGAGTGAAAACGTTCGTTCATGTGACATTGGCTTCTTTGCTACCCTGAACATGAAGCATCTTTTCACCTCACTGTCAAACACTGGAACCACTGTGATCGCCAGTCTTTCTTTTTTCTTTTTTTTGTTTCCCCCTCCTTCTTTCCTCCCCTTCCACCACTTCACTGCTGTTTTCCTCACACATTCAGAGAGTTAACTGTTCACCACATGATTGCAGGTCTGCCCGTGTCTCAGCTTTGAGTACACCAAATGGTCCTCAGAGTTGGAAAAGAAGACAACAGAAAAGGTCTTCGCTTGCCTGACCAATGGCCAGGCATTTTTCCATGCCATTTATGGCGGGTGAAATGATGACCCCACACCCTAGCATTCTGGGCCAGGGGAGCTACGGGACCTGTTACTGTCCCTGTTGCTGCGAAAGGGGGGCCGTTACCACTGACGGAGGGCAAAGGCTGTGCTTGTTGCAGGTCGGGCAGTAGGTGGAGTTGTGTCAAACAAGTTACTGTTGTTGTTGCTGCCTTGGCCACATCTCCCTGAGACACTCAGTCTCCCACTCGGGATTCATCTTAGAACACTCTTTTAACCATTGGAAACTAGAGTTATGTTTCAGAATGCTCAGGTGTATTTGATGCCATTGATGTCTCTCCTTCCCCCTTTTTTATGGCTTGCAATGTGTAAAGTAGTTGAAAGTAGTTGTTGTTTTTGTAGAATAAAAAGTTTATACAGGTGTAAGCTTTTGTTCAGTCCGGAAAATAAATGTCTCATTCAATAGTCTGTTTTTCTTTAATTTTTTTATTTGCAAGTATAGGAATGGTTTAGATCTCTTCTCTTGAATGATACAAGTAAGATTGATTGATTGAAAGCTTAGCTACCTCGTGCGTCGTAATGAAATGCTTGGGTAAATTAAGTTGTTTGATTTACGTAGGTGCTAGATCGATTATCGGAATTATAGATCGATCAGAGTAGTAGTTTTTTTTTTTTTATAAATGCCATAACACTTGTCTCACATGGCTCTCACCTAGGAAATATTATACCTGAGGGTGAGTTTGAATTATTCGTGACACTAGATAATCCATCGTGATTCATCTATATTTTTTAATTTTTTTTAGTGATAAATAAAATTTTTTCATGAGATTAAATCAGTCATTTTCAGAATTAATCAAATTATAGAAACTGAATATTTGAATTATAAAAAATAATAATAACACTTACAAATCTATCTTCGGGATTATGGTGCGATGGTAGATGATGAGTCAAACTCCCTAAGTAACGAGGATTTGAATATCACCCATGATACATTACACTCATAGTTAATTTTTATAGAGTCAAATCGATGACCTACAAAATTAATCAGATCATATAAATTAAATATTTAAATAAAATAATAATAATAATAATACTTACGACATATAAATCATGGAGATATTAGGGATTGATAGGCTGATTAAGAGTGAAGTGTTATGCAAATGCAAATTGAGCTAGTTGTCTAAACGATCATCAATTTGACACTGGTTATTGTACATTTTTTTAGTGAAAATATATAAAGTAAAATGTTGTTGTTAAATCAAGTGCTGAGTATAGAGCCATAATTCAAAATGTTATGGTTAAAATATATTCTATCAGAATTAGAGATGTATATACAGAAGTTCTTCATTTAACTATATTTACTAGGAATTTAATTGTAATTTGAGCCATGATTTTACAATATAGATTCGACCTTTATCCTCTGATGGAGAATTCACAAAGTTCTCCATTAAATACTTTATTTCCTTTGTAAAAATTGCGGTTGGACTTCTTCTTCCACTTTTCCTGTACAATTGGGAAAACAACCTAACTATGTAACTGTATTTGATTCTTAGCCGAAGACAAAAGCAAAGATTGATCATCTGAGATTAATCACTAAAATGAAACAGGAAAAGAAGAGTCAAAATCTCAGGAAGGAAGTTTTCCTATTATTATTCTATTTCGCTTACCAGTAAACAGTATGGCATTCCACAACAACAACAAATGCACAGTGCAAACGCTACAATCCAAAAGAACAAAAGAAAAGTTTTGTCAAATCTCTTAAATGCATTGGGTGATTCAAGCCATTAATAAGACTCATGCTGCACCTCCTTCCTTGGAATCTTCTTCCTTGAAATGAAGCTTAATTTATCTAAAAAGGGAGATGATGCAGCGGTTTGGTTTGGAGCTTAAGGCTCTTCCACGAAGCAAAAGAAATCACTGCCTCAATTGTCATCATGTCTTGCATGCAGTGAAAAGGAACTGAAATGGACTTAAAGATAAGAAAGACAAATCTGACAGCATTTTGAAAGCTAAGCATGCAGTCACAGAGCATCCCATTTCTTGATCAATCAATGTTTTTTCCCCTCATGTCCTCAGGAAGACAAGACAACAGAACAGAGAACAATTCGACTAAGCAGTAGAAATAGTAGAGAGCAATCAAAAGTTTGCATGTGCTTTGGCTTATATATGAACGTAGAAAGCTTACTAGGAATGAAGAAGGGGAAAGTTCATACATTAATTAATTAAAGATCGAAGCAGCAAAGTATAGGTTTGCTGCTGCTGCTGCTACAAAATTTCCCTTCTCTTTCACACTCGAAATGTGCATCTTTTACACCTCACTTTTGCTTTGCTCTGGTCCCTTCCTTACTCCCTGTCTCTCCTATGTTGCACCAACACCAAGGAAATCAATGAAGGCTATCCTGATCTTCTCTCTTCCATGATCTGCTTCCCCTTGTGGCCAAGCGTTGCTCCTTGCAGAAGCCTCAGCAGTTGAGTAATTAGGATGGTCAATCGCAGGTTGCATCTCCATGGGGGCGATTCCAGAGACATTCAACCCTGCATGTACAATAAACAAAGGCCTCATTGCATAGATATAACCAACTAAACAAGAACGTGTCCCGTACCACTGAAGATATCACAGGGAGGGAAGGATTGGGTTTGGAGAGGACTACAGAAGGTAGGAAAAGTTCTGGTGAAGGAGGAATTGAGGGAGAGGTCAGTGCAGGTGGAGGCGGACTCGTTTCTGATGCTGGTGATGGTGGAGGAGTCGCCACTGCAAGCATTGATGATGGGCATGTTCAGCTCCATTCTTCTGGAAATAAGGGTCTGAGGTGGGAGTGGAGGAGAGTCTAAGGAAGAAATAGTGGTGGGCTTCCTCCTCCTATAGGCAGATTGCTCTCTGTGCTTCCTTGCCATGATCACATGCCAATGATTCTTCACTGCATTATCTGTCCTCCCGGGGAAGAGCCTGGCAATCAGTGCCCATTTGTTGCCATAAAGCCTGTGAGCAGCCAAAAGTCTATCTTCTTCCTCCTCAGTGAAGGCGCTTCTGTTGATCCTTGGGTCCAACTGGTTGAACCACCTCAGCCTGCAGCTCTTCCCTGTCACAACTCACAAAACAAAGCAGAGGAGAGGAGAGGAGAATCATCAAAGCCAGAACTAGTACAAAGGTTCTTCTTCCATGATTAATGTTTTGTTACCTGATCTTCCTTCCAGCTTCTCAGCAATCAGATTCCAATTCTGAGGGCCATACTGAGAGACAAGCTCCTTGAGCTTGGCATCCTCAGCTGGTCTCCAGTGACCCCTGACGCAAAGCTTCTGCTGTTGCACGCTCTCGAGATTGAAACTATCGTCGCCAGCTTGATCAGCTTCCTCGCCTTGGTTGCTGCTCTTCTCGCCCTCATGGTACTCCTTCTCCCCTGCAAAGCACTGCAATCCCCAAGCTTGTTCACCACTGCTAACCAAGCCCTTCTCTCTAGAACTAGAAGGAGAAGAAGAAGATCCAACGAATGAAGGCAGCAGTGGTCCTCCAGCAAACAGCCCAATGTCACCCGCGGGTTTCATCTCATCTGAAGAAGCCATTTCACTTCTTCAAAAAGGACCAGAAGAAGAAGAAGAAAAGAAAAGAATTTAATGAAGCAGTGTTATTCCTTTCTCAGGATGTTTGAGGAAGGAGAGCTACACAACATGAAGATAGAGGAAATCAAAAGGTGAAGTGGGGGGAGACAGCATTGATAGATGGAAACCGAGCCTTCTCTCTCTCTCTCTCTCTCTCTCTCTCTCTCTAACACAACACACCACATCCACACCTGTGAGCTGTCTCCATGCTTCCCTTATTCTGAGACTGATTAGCACTGTGGGGGGTGTGGGCATTGGGGGACGCAACCACAGGGTTCAAAAGGAGCCACTCGTGTGGGTGGGGAAGTCTGAGTCCTCTCGCCATTCTCCTTTATATTGGAGCTGCACCCTGTCTCTCTCAGCCTGGGCAAAACCACCAGAACTCCCTTGTCCATTAGCAGGCACACACAATTCCAAACAAAAAACAAAAACAGAGTCGATTTAGAGAAAAACAGAGCAAAAAAATTGGCGGAAAGCAAAGGAAAACAAACAAATCTGCCCATAAATGGAGGAACTACTGGTACCTTTGCTAGTTGGCCATCTCAATTTTCGTGGTACTTGTACAACTTTATTCACTGTACCCCTTTCCTAACTCTTGTCCTTTTCCATGACTCGTCCCAAACTTATCTTTAACTTCTTATTTCAGATTGCTTTTAATCAATCTCACAAGGATATATATATATTTCCTTTTCTGTAGATCTTCGGGGAATGTATATACACCTAAAGTGTATGGAGATGAGGTGAACTTTCATATGATAAAAGGAAGGGGTTCGACAAAGAGAATTACAAGAAGAAGAATACATGCAAATAAAAGGAAGAGTTCTCAAAGGTGACACCAAGAAGATCAAAGTGCTCTTATAGAAGGAAAATTATATAGTCAAACTCAAAGAAGTTGTTGCAAACAGTGAATGTAAATCATGAGAAGGCAAAGAAGAATTGGACAATTATTTGATGACAAAGACCAACTATCTCACCAGTGACAATTCTAAATTTACAGGCCTTCATCATTACAAAAGGAAATGATTCAATAGCCAACATAGTTCATCAGACTAAATTTTTTGTGTCTAATATAAGAAATATTTTTATGAACTCATGTTTGGAGAAAGGTTAAGAAACAGTTTAAAGTGTTTGATTCTCTATGCTATGCTCTTCTTTCAACTTCAAAAGGTTTCCTCTCTCTTTTTCTTTAAGAGAACTTCTCATAGGTAATCATTTTGACATTTCTTCCAAAAGTGATATCTTGAAATTTGAACCTAAGAGTGGCATGCACGGTGGAATTCCATTAATTGTTTGGTAGACTAGACAAAAAGAAGGGTAATTGATCACCCAACAGTAAAATGCCAAATATGATTCTCATGTTTTTAAACCTAATATACAGTCCAAACAAAACAGAAAAAAAACCAATAATCCAACTGCGATGGAGTTGAACTAATTCTTTGAGACAAAGCATTATGGAGGAGAGGCGATTCTGCTTTTGCTTTAGCTTCCACTTTTCCTTTATTTACTGGCGCGAGTAATTAATTGTTGGTTTTAAAATTAGTTCCGAGTTAATCCCTGTCCCACCGTCGCCTCTTTATCAGTCAACAGTGTCAGCTCCAAAATTGGACTTCTTGAGTTATGCCACACAACAATCCGAGTCCCACGACATGTTCATGTTTGGATCGTAGAAACCAACGTCCAAAATAGTATATTTGATTTTTGGAATGACTGTTTATTATGGATGCTGTGACGCACCTTGTTTTGGACTGTTAAGGGGCCGTTGCAGGTGTTAAGGGAGGCAGCAGGGCGAGCTGCTTCCTTTCCACCTGCTTCCTCAATTCTTTTTTTTTTCTTTTTTCTTTTATGTTATAAAATATTTTCTTTTATTATTTTTTGGGTCTTTTATCCTCTACATGTATGTGTCATAAATTCTAAAATTGCATAAGATGAGTCATCCTTTTCTTCTGGATTACCTGTTCATGCACGAAAGGGGAGACGACTGGGAGAGGGAAAGAAAACGGCCGCTACGGTCAGATTTGGAAGGACGTGGCGCATGTGTCGGGTGGGTGGAGTTGCACTTGAAACCGCCCCCTGTCACCTTGTAACGGACCCGTTTGATACGAGTCTCGTCCGTTTCGCATTTATGGTAGGATTGTGCTCCTTTTCGGGTACGTCTTCGTCGTCTCGTTATCTCCTATCGGAGGGGTTTTTGGACGCTTGTGAAACCGTTTTATGCTTTGGCTGCATGAATGGTGACAGGGAGAAGATAAGAAAAAATAATAATAATCAAAAGATCAAATGGGAACGAACAGTAATATCATTTATCGAACCCAAACAAACTCCATAATGCTTAAATAGTGTTGTAAGGTGATGGTTCCGATCAACTGTTCAGTGGATGCCCATATAAAATCTGTTGTCAATTGATTGCCTAGAGAACAATCACTGACACTGTCTTAGGAATAGAATATTTTTATTTTCAATCTGATTGGCTGTATGGTCAAATGCCTTAAAACAAAAGGGAATGTTTTGTTTTAATCAACTGGCATAAGGTCAAAAGTCACTTATAGCCAACGAACAAGCTCCACAAAAATCCATTAATACACACTCTACCCATAATATATTCTTCAATGAGTCTTTATGCTCATCTTTATATTTCATCATCACATGCACAATCAAACCTACAAATTATCCTACCTAAATTTAACTTGTTCAATCATAATTTTCAACTTAAATGCATTAATCAAACATTAAAATCCTATTAATATTGCTAATCATAAGGAACCAACAATCATCCTTGACAACTAGCTTACATTAGGTATAAACAACAGTAAGCATGAGTGAAAATTAGGTTCACCATACAATTTTCACTCAAAGAGCCCAATTTTCACTCAAAGAGGCCGAAGCTCTTGATCTATCTTATAACTCTCCATTGACTTGGGCTACCAACACTCAAGTTTATTTGATCCAGGTCCTTGAGTTCTCTCAATTCAAGCTATTAAACAATGAAACGGCACCCTCAAGTTGCCTACTTGAGGCAGAACTCTACCTTTTTGACGAAAATCTGACAATCTCCACTGTATATAGACACATTTCCATTCACAACAATATGAGTTACCCAAACATGAGTTGCACCGCTTACATGATCATGATCATAATATGATATATCACAATAATATCACCATACAATACACATGATCACAACATGATACAAGACACATAATATCGCATTAAGTAGCATTACCATTCAACAAGAATGACAAGCCAATAAACCAAGGGAAAGCTTACTTAAATAACTACTCCCCCTTTTTGACAAACAACAACTAACAAACAAGTAAAAATTATGGTGATATAGCAAACAACTTGTAGTACAAACATAAAGCATGATAGTAGTAATGGATACAAGAAAACAACCGAGAAAATAAACAAACAGTACAAGAAGATAAGCATCTGCATACAATAAAGATAAGTATCAAAAGTCCTGCACAATACACAACCAAGCAGAACTAGTTAAATATGAAAAGCATCAAAATGGATCCACGGTCATGTATCAAATATCCAAGGCACAACATCAAATATTCAAAGTATAACATCAGATAAGGTAATTAAATGAGAGCCACCATGGTAGACCTAAATTTCATAGGTGGATGGTCAACACGTTTGACAGGAGAAAAAAAGTATCCTTACAAATACAAAGACAATATAAATTGTTAGTAGCATATGAGTGCTCATGTGTATTTAGTTGTTGTGTCAATAATAGAGCCAGCAAAAATAAGAATAAAACATTCCACAATATTAACACATTACAATAAAATGTAATTCAAAGAGTGCTTCTAATCCATAGCCTATGGCGCACCTGATATATTGCGCTCAAATATCCACTAAAATTACTTTTTCATAAGAGATGTTGAAGCAAACAATATGTCCCTTCTCTCAAATAGATGATGAAATGAATATCTTAAGTGAGAAGGAAATTACTAAGGATTTATGTTGAAACCTTCATCTTCCCCTGGAAGCTTTAAGCATTTAATACTTGTTCACATGAGAATTTAGAATGATTTTATGCGAAGTTACGAGTATAAAGATGTTCAATGGATCAATTTTGTCTACCTCTAGTCAATTGGAATGCTCCTCCAGTCGGCTATGTCATGGAAGTATTAACCTCTAGTTAAATACTAAAGCCTCTAGTCAACTAAAAGTCATATCTAGTTTACTATTGCTCTAGCAGAATCATTTTGCTAGCCGAACTCTCACACTCAATTGACTTCCCAATCAACTAAACATGCTTCAGTCTATTGAAAGTGATCCTCCTTCACTTGGCTTACACCCCTATAAGCCTATGCAAAGACCTAGGACAAAGCTAAATCAATAAAATATTAGGGACTAGCAACCCCTTGGTCAAAGGCTTCAAAATAAGCCATTAGGTAGTCTGCCCTACCCAGCACATCGTGTTTGATGTTGCTACCCATAGACACAAGCCTCCTCACTCTCCTATCTCCATGTCTTAACCTCGTCAATGTTCCTTGCTCTAAAGCCCACTTCATGCAACCCTTATAGTCAATCAAATACACCAAGCACCCTGAGCTTGCATCATGTTGTCTAATCCTCCATTCTTATGAGTACATTGCCGCTCAACACTCCCCACGATCTACGGTGTCCTCCAAGCTCCACCAAAGCTTTGACACTCATTCCAGGCCTTTAATCCATTGAGCACAACCAACTTAACTGTGTCGAGACAACCAACTCAGCAAGTTTTATGTGCAATATATTAAGTTCGAGCACGCGATGTATATATCATTGGTACAAGTCAAATATAACTTAAACTCTTTACCAAAATCATCAAAACAACATATACGAATAGAACCACCTAGGAGCATTGTTTCTCCAACACTAGGATGCCCCTAAGATATGACACTACTCGAGTGGGAACTAGCATCCTAAGTTCCACACTTGGAACCCGGCCATTATCTATCTCCAGTACTCTTCATCCTACTAATGAAGTTGTTGCAACTATTGATGAATTGCAGTCAAGCTCACACTCATCTACTGAGTGTATGTGACAAAGCCTTGACAAAGCAATAAACACATGATAATGTGTCAAAAAGTTTGTCTCCAACTTGGAGTGTCCATCCTGACATCCTCTAAGAGCTACAAATGGTAGTGGTACTATTATTGGATCCTCATCATGATGCTCCTCCTTATCCTCATCTCCACCCTCATAATCCTCGAGACACTCAGTCCAAAATAGAGCAAATGCTTGTTTCTCCAATAAGCCCTTCAACACAACCCTCTCCTCACAATCCTCTGGAGGCAGTAGTGTTCAATACAAGCAGAGATAATCATACATACGTGAGCTTTCATCTAACACAATCTCTGACAGCCTCAACGTGGCCTCTCAACACAATAGGTGGTTCACACTCCCCTTTGGCCCTCTCTTTGATTTTCCTCCCCTCTACCTACAATCCTTGGCTCCAACAATGTCCACTGGAAATACACTGAAAAGAAAGCGAAAGTACTGACATTTGACACCAAATCTTGTGATCTACTTACGCCTAATTGCACAATATAATAATTCCAATGTAAGTTTTATTTCAAAAATATGATAAGGCCACTGATCCAGAAGAGCAAGAGTTATAGTGCAAAATGGTGAATCAAGAACTTGAAACAAAATCAAATTTTTGGCCGAGCAGTGCAAATCATAGTATTTGCAATCAATAAAAACATTTTCGAAAGGCAAAAATATACTTTGATAAGTTGAATAGTTATTTTTCCTAAAATATTAGTAGATTATGTAGCCATTTACAGCCCAAACATCACCTTTAATTAAAAAAATCATTTTGTAAGAGAATTCAGTACATAAACCAACACCTATAAGTAAAGTGGAAAGAATTTCTTGCCAATTTTACCAATTGTGTGACTAGAAAACTGTTGATGGTAGAACCATAGTAAACGTATTAGTAACAGAATAATAATAAACAAAAAAAATCTTGAGTTTTAAATCAGCAAGGTCTTTACAAGAAGCCATTCAGAGGATTTAAATAGGCCCATATAGTAACTCAAAATACTGCATAAGTCAGAAGGATCATGTTGAAATTTTTACAGCTGAGGTGCTCGAAACATCATTTTAAATTATTGCAAAACAAGTTAAAAAATCATTTTATTGATCACAGAAGCAGGAACTTCAGAAGGAGCAACAATCCAGTACAAAATAGATATATGCACCAAGAAAGGATCTGCAATATAATTAAGTGTGAAAATATTTGCACAAAAGGTTTTCAAAATGCTGCCAAAAAAGTTTAGGAATTCAAGTTTATAGTGGATTAAAATTAGAAGTTGCTTAGGGAAATTTAAAAAAATAATAATAAAGGGAAGAGGCTGCCAGAAATTTTGATTCAAAACTAATCATCTCACTGTACTACAATATACTTTTTATCTAGTCTTCAAAAATTACCAGATTCTTGAATTTTTTGCTTTTGCAATCCCCAGTTGACCAGACATAATATAGAAAGACAAAACTTTGCTTTGGGGTGCAGGAAAGGAGATGATTTTAGCCATATATAGAAATCTAAATTGGGGTGATGGTGGTATGGTAGTGGTGGTGGGAATCAGCTAGGTAGTTCTTAGTCCAGATAATTTTGACAGGAATAAAGATGATTGATAGAGAAAAACTTAGATTACGTATAATACTTCACTCCCTAAACTTGGCAATTTTGAAAATATCAACTACACTCATAATTCTTGCTGGAAATATAATGTTCTACCAATTGGGTTAGCATTTTAACAGTTGCTGTGGTATTTTCTCATGGAAGAAATTGATGATATAACACAGCAACCTTTCTGATGAACTATGACCAAACAGTTGCATATCATTCTTAACAACATAAATAACCAAGATGACCTAATTAAAAGTATGATCAACATAAATAACCAAACTGTCTTAATTAAAGTAAGTTCACTAAAGTAATAATCTGTTGAATAATTGAGATTTGCAGGAGAATTAACTTGAAACATTAGTCATGAGACTTGCAAAGGCAATTGCATTTATGGTCAACTATTGCGATCTTATCAGACAATTGTATTTTATAGAAAGCTATACAAAGGCCCCATGTGGATCTCAATGGGATTTCTCATTGAATTTTGCAAAGATAGTTTTTGATTCATGCGAAAAGCTTTTCAGTACAATTGCACTATATTCAATATGTCCCAACTCAAGGGTGTGTTTATGACAGGTAAATATCAGAATAATTTTGATATTTAATAATAGTAAAATAATATAACATTTCATTTGACAACATAATAGAATAGATTTGCTAAAAAAGATGTCATCTTGTGAGGAGCTAAATTATGTTTAAATACATGTGAGCACCTTGGCATTTGGGTTGGATTGAACTCCCTTTTGGGCTGAACAATATAGAATAAATTGATTTGATTCGTAACAAAATTGCATAAGTTCATGTGTCCCACTAATAATAATGTAAAATTTATAATTTATTTCATTCTATAAAAAATAGAACCGAAATAAGCAATAGAAATCTTACTCACCAAATGTTTTTGACTTACAGAAATCATTGTCATCAAAGGTAACTTAGACTTAACATGTTTTTATTGTCATTCTATATATCAATATAACAAGATTTATTTATTCTTAATCGATGACGAGTTCATAATTGGCTATCATCTACTTTGCGTCTCAATTTGATGAAATGTTTTCATCCATATCATAGTCAACTTTGAGATTTCACTCTATTTAACCACATACTTCTATTGAATAATATAAATTCATCATTTCTTCCTTTCTTTTATATCAATTCAGTTTAGTTTATAGTACATTTCATTTAATTTATTTTTTTATCGGTTAAATTTAAGTTTCAGTTTTTTTTTTCAGAATTGTATAAAATAAGATTCATATTGAATTGAACTGAATCATAGCAATTCTTTTTTTTTCCAACACATATGTAAGAACCATATTGTTTTATATATGAATCACATTGTATTGTTTGATAATCTGTGAATCATGCGATTCTAAAAACTATGCTGACAACAACAATCAGACAATCCTGTAAGGTGGGGAGTGAGTTCACTAGGGTACAATTGCACAGGAAAATATCAGCAACCAACAGGGCAACTAATAGTTGCCACT
>JBBUKS010501917.1:0-12230 GCA_038050645.1 Hedychium gardnerianum | reverse complement strand
CTCAGGCCATACACGTTAACAATGATTAACATTAGTAATTGTGTACAAGATATTAATCGTATACTTTTTTTCACATGGGATGAAATGACAAATAGAGTGACCCATGCATTTCAACCACCACTAGAGAGAGGAGAGTCACAGGCTCTATCCGCCCAAGCGATAAATGAGATTTATTATAATGTTATCGGTGGAAGGACAAAGAACTCCTCCCTCTATATACGACCTTGGCTCCTAGGCCAAAGTGATATTTGATCGTTTAAGGACTCTTAGAGGTCGTCCTAGTTCTTCTTCTTCTACTTCTACTGAGGTGCAGTCATTAAGACAAACAAATCAAGAACTGAGGAATTAACTGGCCACAGTGAAGCAAAGGGTGGCCGATTAGGAGCAGAGGATGACCGCTCAGGAGGCAAGAGATGATACTGTCTTGGCCGAGATGCGAGCAGTCATTGCTCAACAGACCGCATCACAGTATCGTTTTGAGTCATAGAAGACTCAATACCCACGGGACCTTGTTAATTAACTCATTTTGAGGTCTGTTCAATTATAACTTTTTTTTATCACATATAAATCATATAAAATATATTTATTAGATTTTGATATTATAATATATTCATATCTAATTATATTATATTTTCTTGAGAGTCTATTAATATATTCATCATTATTATCGTTATCTCATATTTAAAATATAATCTAGGTACGTTATTTACATATAAAATTAATTATACATTTTAGACCAGAGTAGTTTATATTTGGATTAAATGAAAGGAAAAAATATGACTATAATACCATATAAAAATAGAAAATAGAGAGAGGAAATAGATTTTTTTTATTTTTTGCTTGATTAGCAAAATCAGCATATTTATCCAAGTTGCTTATAATGCTTTATGAAAAATATGGTTAATATGATATCCAATCATCATAGTTACTGAAATAAGGAGATTAATGATAATTGTAATTGTAGCACCAATTTAGTATTTGTATGATGAATTTTTAATCAATGTTTATTTGTACCTTGTTGTCTTTGGTCTAATTGTGATGGCGGAGAGGATGCATTGGTACAGTTTACTTTTCTTTTGCATACGAGTGATGGGACCAGCTTCTTTGGCTGTTGTGCAATGGCTTCCAGCTCTTTGAAGAGAATCACATGATGGATAGAGGCGGCTAGCTACTAGCAATGCAAGAGCGCAAATTAAAAAAGCCTGCACCTACCTTGCTAATTGCTATATAGGAGTGTGATGGAAACACGTTCTTCAATTGAGCAACAGTGAACTAAGTAATTGAGACTGGTTCTTAGCTTGTGGAGTGGAGGTGTGAGACGATATGGATTTGGGAGGAAGAGGAGTGATGTTGGCAGCCTTGGCCTTTGCCTTGGTCTCGTGGCTTGGAGCAGTGGGAGCACAAGGCCAGCTCCAGGTTGGGTACTACTCCCACAGTTGCCCTCGAGCTGAAGACATTGTGAGGGAGGAGATAGAGAAGGCCCTCAAGGATGATGAAGGCGTCGGAGCTGACCTGCTTCGGATGCTTTTCCATGATTGCTTCGTCAGGGTAAGCAATTAATTCAATCATCATCATCATCTTCATCCATGTAAATTGTGAACGCTGATGGGCATGTGCGATATATATTTTGTGGCAGGGCTGTGATGGTTCCATCTTTTTAGACTCCACCAAGACTAGCAAAGCGGAGAAGGACGCGAAGATCAACCTCGAGCTGGAAGGGTTCGAAATTATCGACACCGTGAAGGAGAAGCTGGAAGCTGCCTGCAAGGGAGTCGTTTCCTGCGCTGACCTCCTCGCATTCGCGGCCAGAGACGCCGTTGTTCATGTGAGGAGCTCTGTTTTTGTTCTGACTCAATTCCCCTGCTTGTTCCTCTTATTAGTCAACTGGTTATAGTGGCTTCATCAATGACTCATTAATCTATTAATCTACCGTGGCGCAGTACGGAGGAATCCACTACAGGGTGCCATCGGGGAGAAAAGATGGACGGATCTCCGTTGCATCCGACACCAACATCCTCCCGTCGCCGGACTCTACGCTTGCCAAGCTCACCGACTTGTTCATCTCCAAAGGACTGAGCCAGCAAGATCTCGTCGTCCTCTCTGGTAAATTATAAATTAACCGATACCAATCGATCGAACATGATATATCTACTAGCTAAATTAATTAAACTCGTTAATTTGCACTTTGCAGGAGCTCACACGGTGGGCATTGCGCACTGCGACGCCTTCGAGAAGCGGCTGGATTCGCATGACCCGACGCTGGACGGCAAGTACGCGAGGGCGCTGAGGAAGCAGTGCCCGGCCAAGAGCAACAACACGGTGTCGATGGACCCGCAGACGCCGCACAAGTTCGACAACCACTACTACCGCCTCGTCGTCCGCAACCGCGGCCTCTTCACCTCCGACCACACCCTGCTCTCCAGCCGCAGCACCGCCATCCAAGTCGACCAACTCGCCTCCAACTACAAGCTCTTCCAGCTCAAGTTCGCCGCCTCCATCGTCAAGATGAGCGCCATCGGCGTCCTCACCGGCTACCCCGGAGAGGTCCGCACTAACTGCAGACTCATCAACTGACCATCGAAGCTAGCCCATGCCGCCATGCATCTCCATTATTGGTGTTAATTACCAGCAACTGTACACTGGCTTGTTCCTTCCGCATTCAAAATGAGTGTATTGTTTGGTCACGTTTTCCTCCCTCTGTAATCGTCAATAATTGTTAAAGATGTGTTGTCAAAATGTTGAGCAGTGAGCGCGACGATTTTGATGGGCACGTGATAAGATTCGACGTCCAACCAGACCACAGGACGCTCATGACTTGATAGATTTGATTTGGGGGACTATTTTAAGCTTAGATCTTTGCTATTTATTATGTTAATCTACTGTGCTTTTCATGTGTGTCGGCAGGGAGCTATTGAGAGTTGTCGGTGATGGGTTTACAGGGACGACGCAGCTACTTTGATTATGTCTTCCTAGATCAAACTTGCACGGCTTCTCTTGCGCAAAGTCCATTTAATTTTATGCAGAAATTATCATCATTGTTATTTCAATTTTAGAGCTTGACCTTGGTATCACACTTGCATATTGAGTAAACGTAAATCATAATCTTGGAAATTTAAAATTAATCTAGTTTATCTGAAATTTAAAAGAAACTAAGTTGAATTTTCACTTATCCATTTGATTAGAACTCGATTCGATCTTCTGAATACTAGCTTTAGTAAGACCAATAGTTTATGATTGGTCTCAATGCAGTGGTACAGGTGGATTGGCTGTTCATCTTCTTTTGTTTTTTCTTGATCTATTTTCAAGTCCTTTTAGTTGCCTTAAGTTTGACTAGGTTGTGAGTTAGCTGTTCATCAATATTTCTAACACACACGATGGCCAATTTCCTTCGAGGCCCAGTCAATGGGCTCCAAATTTAGAGTCTTATCTGTCGTGGGCACTAAAAAATAAATTAAAAGATGAAGTAAATTAAGAGAGAAAGCTTATGTGACAGCATTTCAACGCTCGACAATTACAACAGCGCCACGAATTTAATCAATTAAAAAAGTTAATACAATATCAAAATATATATATATATATATTTGAGATTTTTATTTCAATCTAAATAATCATTCTAATTAATAATTTAATAAAATAAAATATATATTTTATAACTCACTTTATTAATGAAACGTGAAAAAAAAAATTTACTTCTTTTATTATTATGATTGGATAAAAAAAATGACCGTTTATTAGAAAAAATAAAAATAAGATCATTATTTAAAAAATAAATAAAAAATAAAAAATAAAAAGAAGAAACTCTTTAGTTTTATTTTCTTCGTCAATAACCTCGATTAGACATAAAGAAAATAAAATAAAATAAGAATAACCTTGTGATGTCAAAAAAATTCCAAAAAACTATGAGAAAAGATCGATCAAGGGATGCTCTTGTTGTGAGAAGAATAGTAAGTGATACTATATTTCTTATTTGTTGGAAAGGAAAAAATAAAAGAGGTCTCGTATTTGAAAAGAAGAGAGGAAAAAAATTACTATTACCATGGTTGAAGAAGAGAAGAAGAAAAGGAAATGTGAAAGAAGAGGAAAAGAAAAATAAAAAAGAAAGATGGGCGAAAACCTGACGGTGACATACGATACGATGAGGCCTACAACTTGTGTAGGGAGAAAAGGGAGGGGAAAAAAATTCTTTCAAAAAATATTCTAATTTATTTTAAACTGATCCAATTCATTTAAACTTTGAACTTTATTCGTTCGACCATAACTTTGATCAAATTTAACCCTAAATTAATTTTAATTTGAATCAACGTAATTTTTATCTCCATGCTTATTTATTAATTTAGTTTAAATTCGATCTAATTTTAATTTAACACCATTACTTTATGTTTTATAATTTAATTTATTATTATATATTTTATTTTTAAAATTCAATATGTAAATTTTCAAGTTGCGATATCTGTTTGTAAAAGTTGATATTTATTTGTTGATATCAATGAATAATTTAGATAGAGAACCTTCTAAATATATATATAATTAATTTTAATTTTTTAATTATGAATAATATTGAATTAATCGATCAAAGTGGTGGGCCTCATCGTGCTCACTTGAGTACGCCCTGATTCCAGACCGGACTACGCCCCTGGTTCCAGGCCGAAGGGAAAGAGATGGAGAGGAATTTTCTCAAGTCGCATTTTTCTTCGGCTGCCACGATGAGATTGTAGATGTGTTCAATAGGTTGAGTCGCCCATGATCCGGTCCCTGTCTTACATGAAATATGTGATGTCTGACACGGCACGACAACAGTCTTAGTTCTGACAACTTGTTTCATGGCTTGGGCTATGCACAGACAGGCAAACCCAATGGGTGGGCCTTGCATGATCCAAGATGGAACTGAGCCAGGCCCAACACCACGTTACTGTTGCTGTGATAGGTATGACTCATGCACTAGGCCGGACACAACATGCATACCAATCCCAATCTCATCCTTCAATATCGGACTGAAAAATACACTTATATTTATGTTACATTTTTAAAACATTTAGTAAGTATATGAATCCATATTTTATTTTAATGAAAAAATTTATAATTAATTAATATAATTTTTAGTATTATCATAAAATAGTGAAAATAAAAATATTCAAACTAAAAATTCACTTTATCTTATCAATGAAAGTGGAGGAACAAGTGAATTTTGAGAGCATAGTTGAGAGCAAAATGGAGGCTGATGGGCTAGCTAAAATAGCTAAAGAGAGCTACAGTGGAGGAAGGTTTTGAGGGCAATCTATATCAATTTTACAGTCGAATTTGATCGAAAAACTAGAGAAAAGATTGTCTACCTCTATCTGAATTACCTATACATCAACTCTACAGTTGGGGGTTGGAGCTAGCTGTTTTAGCTTGTGATAGTTTCTAAATGATGTTTTAATAAAGACCAATATTAGTAAATTAGCAAAGTCACACTTTGACAAAACATTGTACTCTTTATATATTATCATAATTTTTTTAGTAAATTAGTAAAGTCTCACTTTGACAAAAAATTGTAACAAAAAATTGTACTCTTTATATATTATATATTATAATTTTTTAGTAAATTATTAGGTTAGGTTGGTGATTAAGGTTTCTTTTATTCATTAAGAGCTAGCTTATGAGTTTGCCAACAATGCCTGGGCTGATTTCAGCAAATAGCTTGTCACACACACACACACACAAAATTCTAGTCAATATTCGAGGGCATTATTTAAAGTTCATAAATAATTACTTTTAATAAAAGTGATCTTTAATTACAAGATAATTAAGAATTTATTTTTTAAAACAATTTTGCAGTTTTGCTGATGATATCCTGACCCAAATAATGGAGACATGAAATTATCTTTGAAAGAGACAATATTTTATCTCTTTATTTATTCCAACACTCATTCAAATTAAATGATACAAATATCACTCTATAATACGTCTTTTAAAAAAAAAAATAGAAAAAAAAAATCGTTTGCATTTATCCTCAAGATCTTGGTGTCTAAGTCTGACTGTCATTTGCAGTGTAAAGAAGCATGGACATGGGATGGGAAACAAGACCAACTAATTTGATTAGGCAAATTGACTCCATCAACTTGGCCACGTAAACTAAGTTATCAACGAAAACAAACCTAATTCTATAAATATATAAATTGTGTTAGTTGTGTTGGCTCGATCTGGATTAACCGATTCAACTACATTAGGATAGTCACATTAACTAGATTGAAGTAGCGACCTAAGTTGCTTGGTTCAACATGAGTACCAGTCTACCCTTTTAATCTAAATCACCAAAGGCAATGTCCTTTTTTTTAAAAAAAAAAAATTATTAAAACAAAGTTTCACTCACAATTTTATTTCCGAACAATTATTTTGCATTTCATCTTGAATTAACTTTGACCAAAGTTGTACCAACTTGGGTTAGAGCTGCTCTAAGTTGACACAACTTTAATCAAAGTAACTTGCGCCCTTAGAAGAATGTATCTTTTAAGGTGAAGGAGTTTTAAATCAGATAATATTAAATTTAGGACGATTGATTTAATTTTATAAAAAAAAATTATAGATAAGATAAATTAAGAAGCACAAGTGATGAATAATTCAGAAACTCAGTATCTCAGGGTGCACATCTCATTTGAATAAAAAATTCTTATAAATATATCATAATTAAAAATTAAATTATAAATATTTAAATAATAATTTAATATCTTTATACCGTAGCTCCGAAGCCGATCAAAGCTGGTCTAAGATGAAGTAAAGAACGGTGTATATCAGATATTAAATTGTACATGAGGTGCCGTTTAATAAATTTGAAAAGACGGATACTCTTTTTGACTATATAAATAATTAAGAGTGGTCAATGTGCCTTATCTCAAGTGGTAAGTACGGAGACATCTGTTGCTTAAGGTGCCGAGTTCGAGCCCTCTTAGCAACATATTACAAGTTGTAATGTTGCCTGCGGTGCCGTGTTCGAGCCCTCTTAGCAACAGTATGGTACTGTGTCTCTCCAAAAAATCTCTTCAGGGGTTTCTGGAGTATGGGACCGCTCTGCGGTGGGGTCAGTCACAATAAAAAGTTTACCCAACACAGTTTTGTCCCTTCGGGATGAACTGATGGCTAGTACATGAGGTGTTGCCATCATGAGGTCTGGGGGTCAAATCCTGACTAGTAGCCAGATTCCTGCTCTCCCTTATGCACTAGTCACTGTTCGGGCTAGCTAGACTAGCCCCCGTGATTTACCTCCTTCGTATTGGTCCTGGGACGGATTGGCGGGGGCGCTGGGGGGCGAGCGTTTCGCCTTTTTGCCATAGTGAGCATGGGGGAGAATGACTAAATATGAAAATGAGTACATAATTTTAAAATTTCTAAACTCATATCCATGATTTGAATATTCTGAACCTTTTCTACATGGTTTGAAAAAAAGATAATCTGTCTTCTATTTTTTGCTCCTAGGATGGTCCACCAAAATTAACATGGGAGATCAGAACCCTGACGGAATCTCTCCCCTAGAATAGGACACTTGCAGTGTGGGGTCCCCCTGTAAGCAAGCATGGCCCACAAACCAAAAGAACCTTAAGTGGACAAGACAAGCATTGAAGCAGCCTCCGGTTACTATGCATCAACTATTTTGTGCAAACCTCTCTGCCTTTTCTTAACTAGCTTTCTCCTTTCCTCTTCCTTCAATAATGCATATAATCATAACAAAAATAATTATAGTCGAATTATATTGACACAAACAACAATTGAAGAGCAGGAAAAATCAGTTGAAGATCCATCCAAACAAGAGTTCTGATCACACACAAAGAGAGAGAGAGAGAGAGAGGCATTGTGTGTGTTAATTTCTAGCTAGTCCTGCTGCCTGCTTCTCTTGTGGCCGGAGTCGGCTTCCATGGACTTGGAGAAGGAGACGGAGAGGTTGGCGTAGAGGTCGACAACGCGGCGGATGTTGTCGTTGAGCTCCCTGATGAGGCCGACGTTGCGGCTGAGGTTGTCCGGGACCTTCGACTCGTGGTTCTGGTTGATCTCGTTGATCAGCACACGGTTGTGGTCGAGTAGGCTCTGCACCTGAACGAAGCTCTTCTGGAACGTCTGCATTACCTTGCCGTCCAACTTCCCGCCACCGCTGACCCCTGAGAAGCCGCTTCCCCCCTCCATGCCGCCGCTCAAACTGAAGAATCCCACACACAAGAAAACAGAGAACCAGGAGAGGAAGGAGAGGCTTCTGGCTTACTTTTGGTGGTGGTCTTCTTCTTCTTCTTCTGGGTCTGGTAGTAGGATAAACTTAACAAATCTCGCATCCTTTTTTGTAGTGGTAGAGTTGCAGCTCCATCAGAGGGGTTGCTCTCCAATTGGGGCATGCAGATGTGACGTAGTTTGGACTGACACCGAGGAAGAGGAGGAAGAGGAGAAGACAGACAAATCACAGAGAAAGATATTTGGCTTTTGAGGAAATGTGGCAGCCCCTTGACCATAATCTGTGGTCTGAATCCAATTGGATGTTGATACAGTACATAGAAAGGATAAACATATAATTTTGATCTAGAGGAAAGCTGTGATACTATTTGATATTTAATATAACACAGTGCGGTGAATATAAGGATATAGCTCTGGGTAATAACGTAGTTTTTAAATAATTAATAAGATATTTGAATAACGTAGCGTAGAGATTTTTTTTTCGAATGATGATAATTGAATATTGATTATTTAGATAGATATTTATAAATATTTTTTAATTTACGTAGATGATTAATAATTTTTTTTTTATAAAATTAAATCGATTATTTTTAAAATTAATTAATTCTAAGAATTAAGTATTTGAATAAAATAATAAAAATAAAAATAAAAATATAATTCTGACTCAAAGAAAAAAAAATTATAAATTATATTTATTCATAACTTCATATAAATTATAATTCAATAATTAACAGAGTGCATTGTGAAATTCTCAAAATCTAATTTTCAAATATTTCATAGGATATACTTGTTTTTCATTCTACCTCTTCCACCAATTACTATAATATTAAATTTCAAATAATAACACTATAGTAATATTGATTTTAGAATTTATACAATATCAAAGTGATATTAATTTTTGAAATATAATATTAAAATAGTATTGATATTTAAAATATAGTCCTATAATAATATTATTTTTTGAAATTCAACATTGGCAAGAGAGGTAAAACAAAAACAAATGCCTCTTTCAAAAAATCTAAAAATTAGATATTTTTTTTTAAAAATTTCTCAATTTTAAGTACATTCTTTGGTCTTTGGTCAATTGCTCATTATAATTTTACTAATTTTTTTTTTAATTTTTTTTTTTTTTTTGACATCGATGATAGAATAGTTGTGAAGTTTTTTATTGCTATTCTAGTTGACTAAACTGACTATATTATATAGTATAAAGTATCTAGTCCTACTCATCGTAAATAAGTAATTATGATAATTCTGTTATTCTAGTGATACTTAATGCTCTAATCATGCTAAATATCAATTGTTTTATGTAAGTAGGTGTTCCAAGTCAATTAGTTAAGCGCACATGGCGTTCAACATGAAAAATCAACTTTAAATAATCTTTGCAAGTTGTCATATGAATTTCTATTTTTTTTCAACTTATTCAATTATTAACTTGAATTAAGCATGACACTTAGCATAAATAAGAACCTAATCGATGTGTCAATTTAGTAGGGTGAAAAACTATTCTCCCATTTTCAACTCATTCAATTACTAATTTTTCTAGGGTATTTCTAATGTCATCAAGCTTTGATTTCTAAGTTTAATTTTCTAACTCAACATCCGTAATCTTAGAGTTATTGTGCATACCTAGCATGTGTGATTAATTAGTTATAGTCTTAACGTTTCTAAGTTATCATTCTAACACTAAAAAAAAAATAGTTTTTTAGGGACGAATTTTTGCGACAAAAATTTTTCGTCCCAAATTTATAACAATCTTTGTGACAAAAACATAAATCATCGTTAATAAGCAATGAAAGTAGCAACACAAAAATTTCATCGAAAATTAGCAACAAATATTGTTTTGTCACCTAATTCATCGTAGTTTGGTAATGAAATACAATATTCGTCGCCAAATCTGCAATGAATTCAGACTTCGTCACAGAATTGGTCCAAAAAAAATCCTCCAAAATTAGTTAATTGACCTAGAGAGCTTGGAATGACATGAAATCAATTCCTATGTGTTCGTCTAGTTTTCCTAATTATTTGTATGCTCTCAAATATCAATTTTACCAAAAAAAAATTGAGATCAATGATTGTTTTAACATGAATGTGTCCAAAAAATCTAATTCGTATTAAAAAATCATTGATCTCAATTTTTTAGGTAAAATTAATGCTTGAGGGCATGTAAATAATCAAGAGAACTAGACAAAAATATAGGAATTGATTTCATGTCATTCCAAGCTTTCTAGGTCAATCAATCGATTTCAGAGGATTTTTTTTTGGACCAAATCTATGACGAATTCAGAATTCATCGCAGATCTGGCGACGAATTTGATTTCATCACAGATTCTGCGACGAATCCATGAATTATTTTTTTAAAAAAGAAAATATTTCTCCGAAATCGATTGATTGACCTAGAGAGCTCAGAATGATATGAAACCAGTTTCTATGTGTTCGTCTACTTTTCCTGATTATTTTCACACCCTCAAACATCAATTTTACCCAAAAAATTGAGATCATTGATTTTTCTAACACGAATGTGTCTGAAAAATCTAATTCGTATTAAAAAAAATCTCTAATCTCAATTTTTTTTGGTAAAATTGATGCTTGAGAGTGTGTAAATAATCAGAAGAACTAGACAAACACATAATAATTAGTTTCATGTCATTCTGAGCTATCTAGGTCAATCAACCGATTTCGGAGAAATATTTTTTTTAAAAAAAAATTGACCAATTCTGCGACAATTTCAGAATTTGTCACAGATTTGGTCCAAAATTTTTTAAAAAAGAAAGCATTCCTCTGAAATTAGTTGATTGACCTAGATAGCTCGGAATGACATGAAACTAGTTCCTATGTGTTCACTTAGTTCTCCTGATTATGTCTATTAAATACGATGAATAAAATAATTAAAATTATGTGTGTTGACCGGGGAATAAGCTTAAAAGAATTTTTAGAAATTTTTTGGGATTTAATCTGGGCTATTTGGAGGAATTCAAGGGGATATAAATAATAGGGTTTTTTTTGGGAGCCTGTTTGAAATATAAATTTAATTGAGAGTTAATAGATTTGATTAAACCCTAAGTTGGAATTAAACTAACCTAAGTTCAAAATTAAATAACCTAAGTTGATTAAATTAAAAACCCTAAGTTTTATTTTTAATTTTATTTTATTTCATTTTATTGTTGATTCCTTCGTTTCTCCATTTCGCAATTTCTTCTCCCTGATACCGTAGTCGCCTCCTCCTCTCCTTCTCTGCTTCGACCATAGCCATCGCCATTGCTCGTCCACCGCCGCCGCCGAAGCTCCTATCCATTCCACCACTGCTGGCCACCCCCCCCTCTTCCTTGTTTTTTTCTTTAAATTGAGCTCCCTGATACCGCATCGCCGCCTACCCCTCTCGGCTGATCTGCCTCCTACGATCGTCGGCTGCTGTCACCGCCCTCTAGGAGGTTGTGGAGGCTTATTTGGTCGGACTCCTCAAGGATACCAACATTTGCGCGATTCAAGCCAAGAGGGTGACCTACATGCTCGACCTCTATTTTTCCATAGCTCCTCCGATCGCCACTTAATTCTCTTCTTCCTCATGGGCTTTCTTCAATTTGGTTTTGTTAATTGGAATTCCGGTCTTCACTAACGCCATTCCTTTCTTCCTCAAGCCACAGAAGGTGGCTAGCTACAGCTGGGGATTGTGTTGCTGGTTTATAGCAGGATGTCGAGCCAGATCTAGGTAAGGATTCGTGTTTATTTGCAACTTCTTCAAGTTGTTTTGTTTGATGGAAGGTCTCGACTGACCTTAGATCAGATCTGAGCATGTCTCCATTTCCTGGACAGCAAACAGTGATGCTGGCCAGCTGCAGGGGCTTCTGATCAGTTTCGGCCAGGTCTCTGCTCCTTGCTCTGGCCACTTCAGATCCTTCCGACAGCCACCATCAACACTGGTAAGGATTGTGATATTCATTTTGGGTTGTTGGATTTGAATTGGATCTATTGGTGCTTGTTAGTTAGCATGAGATTATGGGTAGAATTGTGTAATAAATTGTGGTATTAGTTGTTCT
>JBBUKS010501897.1:0-14234 GCA_038050645.1 Hedychium gardnerianum | reverse complement strand
TAATAATAGTTTTTAGAATTTTTTAAATTTTAAATATATTTTTTATATATCTTAATCTGATTTATATAAATTAATAATAGTTTTTAGAATTTTTTAAATTTTAAATATATTTTTTATATATCTTAATCTGATTTATATAAATTAATAAAATTTATTAGAATTTTTAAAATTTTAAATATATTTATAATTTTTATACATTTTATTGGGATAATTTAATTATATTTTATGAAATTTGTTATTAAAATTATCTCATTTAAGTGAGGAGTTTATTGAATTAATTAAAATAACATATTTTCTTTATTACCTACGCTCGCAACGTCACTAGCCGCTACGCGTCATGTGGGGCCGGACACGTCGCGGGAGGCGTCCGGCGCCGTCGGAAGTGTCGTTAGATTCATCCTGCGGTGTCGGACCCGGCACGGGATGCATCCCGTGTCGTCGGAAGCATCTCAGGACACGTCATGCGATGCTTCCGGCGGCTGTGGACGACTCTCACGATGCGTCCGGCGCCGTCTATGACGTCTCGCGAGTCCGTAGTTGCTATCTAAAAAAAATTAACAGAAAATGAAATAAATCTCAAAGATGGATCGAAGAATCGCCCCCTTCTTCCGCGGCGGTGAGTTGAGAAGACAAACAGGCAGACAAATTAAGGAAAATTTAGGGCTAATTGGTAAGTGTTTATTAGACTTTTCAATTTAAAAGCCCAAAACTAAAAAAAATACCCGCCGCCTGGCAGCAGTGACACTAAGCAACGCCAAGGCCGCCTGACATCGCACAGGGTTGCCTACCACCTTTCCGGTGTGGGTGGCGGCCGACTAATGCCTAGGCGGCCGTGTAGGCCGATTTTTAGAACATTGCATTTTGTAGAACTTCCATTGAGATACTTTATGATCACAACAACCATCTAATGCTCTATTCCATTTCAACCATCCTACTTGCATTTTGTATAAGACAACTTTTTTAACTCTTCCATATGTTTGCAAAAATTATTCTAAATATTTAAAGTTCTCAGTTATGGGTAAGTTTGTCTTACTATGTCTAAGATTGTTAAACTTAAATTATATATATATTGTCTTTACTATATTAAGCTTAAATTTTTTCACTTTCTCGCTAAAATTCTTGCTTAGATTTACTCCTTAACATATCTCATCTATCAAAACAATATCATCTGTAAACAATATGCATAATATATCTTGCATATTTCTAGTGAGGTCATCCATGATCAGTGTAAAACAATACGTATTAGCTATTAAAAATTCATATACTATCATAAAATCCACTTTTTTTATTTCTTGTTCCAAAACTCTAACTTCTATACACCTTATCATATTCCTCATTTCTTACTCCTATATGCCCATTTAGATCTCATATTAAAATCATTTCGTTTGATAGAATTTTTTGTATTATCTCATCTAGGTCTTTTTAAAATTTATATTTGATGTCTTCATCTAAAAAGAATGATTAACTAGGTAACATCGAACCTAAGGCGACCGACTCGACTCATGTCTTCGTCTAATCTTACTTGATGTACATATATGCTAATAACATTAATATTTTCTTTGGTCATCACTATCTTGAGAGTTATAATCCTATTCTAACTACTCTTACTACTCTATACTTTAACGAACTCTACAATAATACCTATTTTATTTCTTGTTTTACTCTTTCCTGTATATCATAACATAAAACTTATGTTCTCTATCATCTTTACTTGCTCTCCTACTCATTTTATCTCTTATAAATATAAAATATTAATTTTTATCTTAATCATCATATCTACCATCTCCATTACTTTACTAGTGAGCATTCTTATATTCTCTGTTCAACATCTAAGACAATAGGTATTGTTATAATGTTTGTTCTTATTCAATTTATGGTATGAGAACTTTTACGTATTTAATACTACACTCAAGTTCACATGGAGATGTAGCGGTCATTGCAGGCAATAACTTTGCATTAGCACAATAGTTTGATAGATCCATTCATATAATATTCACTTGTGTTTATTGTTGGCTAACAACCTAACGCAACTCTCAATCTTTTTCATCAGAGCTTGGGACCTATATTGACGTTTTAATTATGGGTTTTTAAATATATATAATATAGTTATTAAATAAAATTCAATAGTATATATATATTTTTTCATTCACATATTCAATAATATCTTCTCTAGAGTGATCTAAATACTTATCCCTTAAAATTCCACTTGTTTCCATTTCTACTTACTTGTTCCTGCGGATGCCATTTTTTATTGGGATTTTGTTTTTACTGAATGGTAGGCAGAAGACCACTTACTTGGTGTTGTTCTGAAGACTCCTGCTCCTGCTCCTGCTAATAAACAATATATCATTTTAGTATTGACTACTGCTACTGCTTCGTCTATGCAAGCTTCATCTCCCTTGAACAAAATACAAGAGAATCAAAGTTTTCAACAAGGTTATTTTATTACTCCTAAAGGAAAACGTGGGACAGAAGAAGAGTACTTTTCATCCATTACTTCAAGGAAAGGATCTGGAGCTATAAACATAAAATTGCCCCATTATGGTAGTGCTTCTGGTATTAACTATGCAGTTACAGAAATAGAGAACAAAGATATCATCTCTATTTGCAATTGCAAAATGAAGATTGATCAAGTACGACTTCTTGAGGATGCAAGCAACATTGCATATGCAAAAACTGTTCAGGAATTGCTAAAACAGAAACCTGATGGAAACAAATTTCCTCCTGCTCTGGATGCTGTAAAAGGTGTGTTTTATTTCTTTAGCCATAAAGGCCATATGACTGTTCTGTTATGTATAGCTATTCTTGCAAATATCCTGGTTATCCTTCTCATCACAGCTCACAAATATCTTCTGTTAAAAAATTGAAACTAAAATTTCATTCTAAGAGAACTGAATTTCATTAGTTAGGACAATAATCCACCAACAAAAAGAAAATACAGATCTGAAGGTCAAAGAAAATACTATGTTAGAATATGTACGCGTCCTGCATAGAATAATAAAGTCATTGGACAGTGTTTCATATGTAGATCATACTTGAATTGTTTTCGCACTGCTTCTTTCACTCTCTTACATGAGAGTTGATGTAGCCATGTGACGAGTGAAATAAGCTGGCAGTTAAACTTTTATGATTGGGTTGAAAAAGATCTATGATTCATGACCCCTTTCTCTTGAATCTTGTTTTTCTTTAGTTTTCTTTTTTTAATGCTTGTTTTTTTTTTAACTTTTTAGATCTCAAATTGAAAGATATGGCTCTTGTGCAAATGTATCATATTTACAATGAATTTTTGCAAAATATGAGTGAGAACAAATGCCATGGTTGCACAAAGTTGAATGAACATATCATGTTGATGAAGGAGCAAAGTAGGCACAAAGAAGAAGTCAATGCTTTAAAATTCCAAATGTCAGATGATGCTCTTCAGCAAATGCCAGACTTTCAAGGCCGGGTATGTTCGAATATACTCCATGCTTCCTGATGCATTATAATTTCATTTTAATATCAAAAGAATTTGTTCCTACAAAGATAAATGCTGACCTGTAAAGGCCAGATTGTAATAACCATGGGATTTTAGAAGTAGATTATTTGAAGCTTGGGTTATCTCCTTGACTGTGCTGGGTTGATGATTTAAAGTTTTGATCTTTTGGGTATTATTGACACTAATGTCAGAATAGTGTTCTGCAAACTACTGTTCTAGAAAGGAATTTTGACATGACTAGCTTCCATCTTGTTGCAGTTTTCAAAAACAAGTATACATTTGTTTGCCGGTAATGCTTGTTACTAAAATTGATGCGTGCAAACCGCTCATAGATATGATATAGTGGTTTGTGTTGGTTTGGATTGAATTCGAGTAATTGTACGATATACCTTAATCATCACCACCAAGCCATATTTCTTCCCAATTATTTGGAATTGGCTTTATAAATTTTGTCCCTATGTTGAGATCCATGCAAAGCTTCTCACTAGTGATATTCAAAAATTTATTAAGTTGATTATTGTTTTGTTTTGTCTACCTATATTCCTTAAGATCATTCAAACCAATTGATTCCTTAAATAAACTAATTCATTATGCCTCAATATGCAGATTGATGTGCTTAAGGAGATCCACTGTATTGATTCTGATCTTGTTGTTCAATTGAAAGGTCGGGTTGCATGTGAAATGAACTCTGGGGAGGAATTGATATGCACAGAATGTTTGTTTGAGAACCAATTGGATGATCTGGAACCTGAAGAGGCAGTTGCAATTATGTCTTCTCTTGTTTTCCAACAGAACAACACTACTGAACCTTCACTTACTCCTAAGCTGGCTTATGCAAAAAAAAGGTAGTATAATTATATTATATCCTTCAAAATGATGCTTTGTTTTTGGAATATATGGTTTCAGAATCTAATATCTGTAGTTAATTTTTTTTTATTATCCTATAGTTATAATTATATCCTACAGTTTTTTTATTTTCACCTTCCCACCTATAGTTCATATTTTTTTCACTGATCACCATTGTATCTCCCACGTAAATAAATTCTAAGAAATTTCATAACCCAAGTCATTAGTGGCGATGGTAAATTTAGTACTCTTAATGGACAGTGTTACAAATGAACCTAGGCCTTGTATATCATTAGTGGCTTTCTGTTGGAAATATTTGCACCTATGCATACACGATGCATTTGAATAACCAGCCTAAACAATACATATAATGTAGAATAATTTGATATAATGATGCATACTGATTACCATAAACTAAGTTGGTGTTTTCTTCTATTCACTTAGCTTAAACTTGTTTGATCAATATGTAGCTCACATATCAAACCCACTACTTGATACCATATGTAGCTCACATAGTTTGTGTTGTAAAAGAAGCCCAAACTACAGGGTCTTCCACAACAGCCACCTTAGGGTCAGCTTACGCAATCCCAGTTGCATAACTTTTCTCAGCCTTCCAGGCAGCATCAGGAAACACCAAACTCCATCCCTCTTAATATCAACAAAATGCAGTTTCCACCTCTCTAAGAACTCCTACTGACACCACATTTTCATATTTAGGTACTTCTATTCTCCTTACCAAAGCTTCAGTATTAACAAGAGGTCAGTCCTTAAATCTCTCATTGTTGTTTTATCATGGTTTCCACATAGTAATAGAAGTGAATGTTTAAAAATCATCAGCCTAATAAAATACAATTTACTAAAAATGTCTCAGATCATCCATCAGCACATTCCATTAGTTGGGAGAGGTATCTAGATTGATCATGAGTAACTGGATGTATGCAATCTCCTTGAGGCCACCTTCCATATAAAATTCTTCACCCTAGGTGATATTGTCACTGTCACTCCACAAGCCCTTCTAAATTCATCTTATGTTGATTCATTTTTTCCTGACTCCTTTCTCTTGTAAAATTATAAGAAATCTTAGCTGACACATCAGCACTACATCTATTATCCATTTGTCCTCACACTTACTATTAGGAATGTTAAAAAGTTAAAGTTTCGTTCACTAATAGATTTGAGAAAATTGAATAAAGACAATTAACACTCCATTTATCTTGGTATAAGCTCCTGCACTAGCCTAGCTCTTCAAATTCACATGCCACCATTTAATCGAATGTCTCAATTATCTCAATTCCCAATCTGTACCATCAAACAACCTTTCAGTTCCAAAAGTCACCACTGATTTTCTTGGAAGCCCAAGATGAACACCCCACTCTCTTTTTCACTTATGAATGACTAACACTATATCTTCCTCCATTCACCTAGGCTCAATCAGCCGCAATCCTTCTACTAGTCACTACCCTCTATTTAATCAAATTAAACTTATGTGTTTAGGCATAGATTGATCTCCCATTCATCACATTTGGCATAGAGCTCATAGTTGAATTAATTAGCCTGAGATATTTTTAATTGCTAGCTTCCTGGCTTTAGTGTTACTCTCTCCACCAACAAACTTTGAACTTCAAAGGTGAGACATGTTGGAATATTGAGCATCAAAGAGTCATTTAGCAAATCACTTTAATTTTGAAAGGTTGATTATTTTCCTGCGGATTAACCGAGACATTTCTTATAAAAGATAAGAGTTACATAAAGGATCAATTCTAAATCCATACCTTTTTGCACTAGTCATGAATAGACACATTCAAGATATGTTACCATGGTGCATGCTATTTGTCGATAAATTTATTTGGTCGATGAAACGAGTAAATGCTAAGTTCAAATTTTGGCAAAAACGTTAAAAGTAAAAAAGGTTTTAACCTTAGTAAAAACAATATATGTAATTTAAATTAATTTTAGGCATAGTAAGATAATTGTTAAGTTAGAAGATGACAAGTTATTTGTAATTGAGAGCTTTAAGTATGCAACATCATTTTTGCAAAACGATGAAAGGGTTGATAAAAATGTTTTACATAGGATACAATCAAGAAGATTACAATGGAGGGCATCAGATGTGTTCTATGATTGTAAGGTACTTCTAAAGATTAAAGAGAGATTTTACAAAATGGTAGTTAGACCTATCGTGTGACATGGAGATAAATGTTGGGATATGAAATTAGCACACGACGAAAAGATGAGTCACAAGGATGAAGATGTTAAGGCGGATGTGTGAAAATGCCAGGATGAATAGGATAAAAAAAAGACGAGAAATTTGAGGTTGCATCTATTGAGTGAAAACACTAAAAGATACGTTTAAGATGATATGAGGTCCAATAAATGCCTTCAGTTAGGCGATGTGAGAACATGAGAAATACACACATTAATAAAGGAAGAATGAGATCAAAGAAGACTTGCTTAGCAACAATAAAATAGGATAAATTTTATTTAAATATAAATGAGGATATAGTAAGAAATCTAGCCCAATGATGTAAGAGATCCATATAGTCAATTTCACTTAGTGGGAAAAAGTGGCAAAAGACGAAATACTCATCCCAACGCCCTCGCCAGCACGCCCTAGGACCAACATAGAGGAGGTAAATCACGGTGACTGAGGAGGCAAGTGGATGTGGGGCTGAGTTACAAGGGGTGCAGGGATTTACGCTCCGCCAGCCCCGAGATTTGACTCCTGACCTCAAGTGACAAACCTCCATCCACTTATCACCTTAGCCCGTGGGGGCCACTTAGTGGGATAAAGGCTTTGGTGGTGGTTGTTGCTTTATTCCCCTGTTGGAAGATTAATTTATATCTCTTTTGTTTTTTTAGCTGATTTTTTTAGGATTTAGTTTTTTTACTTTTTTTTTTTTTTTTGTTTTTGGTAGTTGAAAGATTACAGCCTACGTGACTTTTTTTTTTCTTTTGTAGACAAAATTGTATATACATGTGTTAAATTATTGTAATAAAAAATGTATGAAGATTCTTAAGATATACCCTAAGATACTTGAAAGGATAAGAACTTGCTTTATGTCCAAGAACATTTGAAATTTTAATTCTTGTTGGCTCATACTATACTGATATGAATTTCAAGTCTGACATGGACTTTGTAACTTGTAAGATAGGTCATCATAAAAATTATGAGAACATTTCATGGAAAGGTTTTCATCAGAGCAACATATGGTCCAACATTCCAATTAGCAACTATTTCTCAATACACTCCATTGACTTTACATTTTACAATGAAGTAAACTGGAGGTCAACCGTCCTCTGATCCAGCAAAGGAAGTTTTTAGGAAACCTCGTAGGCCTCATTATAGCTATAATGGCTGTCCAAGTAACACTATGATAACCTTTTCTAAATCAACCTTCACAATTTCTTCAGATTTGTTTATAAAAAGAATGTACCATCTCACTTACAACATGAATATTATCATGCATCCCTCTCCCTTCAGGGAATGCCTTTAATTGATGTGTTATTTCTTTAGATTTGTTATATGAAGCATTGGCTTATTAGGATGTTGGCAAAAGATGAATATTTGTGCTTAATAATGTTTCATGGATAAAACAGTGTTTTAATGTTTTTTACATTGTTAAATTGGCAAACAACTCAGTGCCAATTTTACATCAGTTAGAACCTCAAGAATCTTATTTCTCATCATGGTGTTATCTTCCCTTCCTACCTGCATTAGGTTATATGATACAGCGATAAGGTTGGGTCAACTCCAGGCACAATTTAAACTCGCTATTGATCCAGTGGAATATGCACGAGACAATCTCAAGTTTGGCCTTGTTGAAGTTGTATACGAATGGGCAAAGGTCTGGGTTTTCGACATACTTTTCACTGTATTTTACATGATTCAGAAGTCCTCCCTGATATTCTATTTATGCATTTCAGGGAACCCCATTTGCTGATATTTGTGAGCTCACTGACGTACCTGAAGGTCTCATAGTAAGAACTATTGTTAGACTGGATGAAACATGTCGTGAATTTAAGAACGCAGCCTCAATAATGGGCAACTCCAGCCTTTACAAGAAGATGGAAACAGCTTCAAATGCTATAAAACGTGACATTGTTTTTGCAGCTAGCTTGTATGTGACAGGAGTTTGAACACAGCTCCGTTGGCATTAATCTTGTATCATCCTAGAAATAGCACAATAGATTTAACTTGTCTTCGTAAAAAGACAATTTCACACATTTGTAGCGGTGAACATTGTGTTGATAGCAGAGTTCATTGGCTGTAAATTGTTAAGGATTTTAGTAGTGTTATCTCCATCTTGCTAATAGTCATTAAATTTAATTTGAAGATCACTTCCAATTAGCTTGTCTTGAATGAAGTTGATTTCTGCAGATTGTTCCATAGATGTGTTGAATCTTGCTTCTTCATATATAATAGAACCACCACCACCACCACCAGGCTAAATGAAAGCTAGAGACAACTTATAACCACATTGTTTGCTCTATAATTGATGTCATTCTAAATCCATTTTAACTGAGCTCAGAATATTGATTGTCAATTTATATTGGAACAATTCACCTAAAACGATAAGGGATCTTCCTATCTCACGAATCTTTTTTTGAATCTTTTATTATATGCCATTGAGTCTAAGTGAAATCGAATTGAAAGGTCAACAGCTCCTTGGCAGCAGGTCTCCAATACGTATGGCATAACACTTGAAGGTGTGTTTCTTTTGGTTTTTTTAATCTCAATTCAAGGATGAGCATTCCACCTGATGAACACTCATACATCTAAAACATAAGATGAGGTGAGGGTGAAGTTAGCCGCAATGAGGGAGGGATTTTATTGAACCTTAAGTTACTAACTTAGTTGAACCAAATCAATTCGAATTAGTTCATCATTTGGTTCAACCAACAAACCTTGGAATTGATTATAAAGCAAAAGAAATATAACATCCACCTTGACCTGCACTTTGTTTTAATCTCTAATTCCAATTGAAACCAAATTGAATTTAAACAACACTATATCAACACTCAGATATGTTGGTTCAGCTTTGTTTAATCTTTAACTAATCCTAATTAGCTTTGTTTTTTAATAACCCACAATTAGCTCTTCTAAACAACAACAACCCATACCTTCACCTTAGAATACAATATTGTTTCGTCTTTATTCATGCCTCAAAATATCCGTTCCTCAATGCACACCCACCACAAATCTAAGAAGGCTAATAGTTGACATGTGATGTTTTGACTAAAGACTTTGAGTAATAATCCTGGCAAATGACCATAGGGTATACGTCTTCTTGCAGGGAGCAGTGAATCCTCTGTGGGCTATCCAAATACCTTCGGGCACTTCGACTTATACCCAATCATCTCGGGTTCACATCTCCAAGGAGATGCTTTGCTTAAGATGTCAAAGCATAAACCTTCATGATCAAAGTGACTTGAATACCTCAAGGAGAAGGAAACTTGCACTAGAGTTGCAGCAAGAACTTCACAGACATATCTATATATGAAGTTTTACAGCAGGTCACTCCAATGAACTAGTTACCATAACTAACATCCACGTTTAACTCTTGACATCCCATGTCTTCAGCTAGTGAGTAACGGCTGCTTGGTTAAACCAAGGAGTATAACCCGTGTTAGTCTTATAGAATTAATAATATCCGAATATATCAATTCGTTGACTAGGAAAGATTTCAATACATTCATAATTGCACATGTGGATATTCAGTAAATGAGTTTAAGACCAATTCAAATACATAAAGAATATGCACTTAGATAGTGAATCTATATTTATCATATAAATAGTACAAGTCATAAGGCGATTACCTTAAGACACCTCTCAAACATAACAATTTGTTCCTATTCTAAGATTGCTTTTGGGCTGGATAACCGTGGGATCCTTAGTGATAGTGGATATATATTCAATTGGACTTACTATACCCTTAGTGACAAAGGGTAATGATTATTAACCACTTTCTAGGGTAATGATCTTGAAATAGGGACTAATCCTTTGCTAGGATATTCTAATTGTAGTTATAGTGTTCAATACTGGAAACCTGATCAGAATCCCTATATGGGTGTAAGTATGGAGAATAAGGAGATGACTATGCATTAGGGACATTAACTAGCATCATAATGAAATCAAAATCCGAGAATCCGTCTCCCTAAGCTCACCCCCTCTCAAGACTCTCTCTCTCTCTCAAGATTTTTCTCACAAGCTCTCTAGTTCTCAAGCATTCAACCAAACTTCAATTGTCAAGATAACTTACTTTGTGAAATCACTAGTTCTTAATCAACAGTCCCTGTGAATTCAATATTTTTTATTATTGTTGATGTAACCATACACTTGCAGTTTCGTAACAGATATGGGCTAGTAAGAAACCTCATCTATCTTACTTGAAGATATGGTGTTGTCCTGCTTATGTGAGAAGGACTATATCAAATAAGCTAGATGTTAAGTCTGATAATTATCTATTTATTGGTTACCCTAAGGAAATAAAGAATTATCAATTCTATCATTCCTTGGAACAAAAGGTATTTATTTTAAGGCATGTTGTATTCCTAGAGAAAGAGTTTCTCTTGCAAGAAACCAGTGGGAGTAAGTTTGAACTTGAGGAAGTTCAAGAGACTCCAATAGACACTGAAAAGATGCCTAGTCAAGAACCATAATTGATTACTCATAGTGATGAGTCATCGATTGAACCTATTGTGACACCACCTCTTCGTATAACTAGTAGGATACGCACGATTCCTAAGAGATATGGATTCCTCATAAGTGAATCGAATGACATATTGCTCATTGAGGATGAGGAATATACTAATTATGAAGAAGTTATGAAAAGTTCAGAAAGAGATAAGTGGCTAGTAGCCATGAAGTCGAATATGGATTCCATGTATGAGAACCAAGTTTGAAACTTGGTTAATCCACCCAAGGTGTTACGCCTATTGGGTGCAAGTGGTTTTCAAGAAGAAAACTGACATGGATGATAATGTGATTACCTACAAAGCAAGATTAGTGGAGAAAGGATATTGTCAAAAGTAAGGTGTTGACTATGATGAAACCTTCTCACTAGTAGCTATGCTTAAGTCCATTCGGATACTCCTAGCCATAGAAGCTCATTATGATTATGAGATATGACAAATGGATGTGAAAATGGTTTTCCTTAATGGAATTCTGTTTGAGGAAGTATATATGACAAAAATAAAGTATGCCAGCTTCAGCGATCCATTTATGGATTGAAGTAAGCATCTAGGAGTTGGAATATCCATTTTCATGAGGCAATCAAAGAGTTTGATTTCTCACAAAATCTTAACAAACCTTGTGTGTACAAGAAGGTTAGTGGGAGTGCAGTTGTATTCCTAGTGCTCTATGTTGATGACATATTGCTTATAGAAAATGATGTGCCTGTTCTACAGTCAGTCAAGAGTTGGTTGTCCAAAACATTCTCCATGAAAGACATGGGAGAAGCAATATACATCCTTGGGATTAAGATCTATAGAGATAGATCAAAATGGTGGCTTGGTCTTTTGCAGTCTACATATATAGACAAAGTGCTAAAATGGTTTAGCATGGATGAATCCAAGAAAGGTTTTATACCCATGAGACATGGGATTCACCTTTCAAAGTCTATATGCCGACGCACATAAGACGAGAGGATTTGCATGAGTAAGATACCCTATGCGTTAGCAATAGGATCTATCATGTATGCTATGTTATGTACAAGGCTTGATGTATCATACACTCTGAGTGTCATGAGCACATACTAGTCAAATCTAGGAATGGATCATTGGGATGCTGTCAAGACAATCCTTAAGTACTTGTGAAGAACTAAGGATGCGTTCTTGGTATATGGAGATGGTGATATAGTTACACATGGGTATACGGATGCCAGCTTCCAGACGGACAAGGATGACTCCAAGTCCCAGTCTGGATATATATTCACATTAAATAGAGGCGTAGTTAGTTGGAAGAGTTTCAAGCAAGACACCTTCGCTGATTCAACAATTGAGGCGGAATACATTGCGGCTTCAGAAGCAACAAAGGAAACAATTTGGATTAAGAAGTTCATCTCTGAACTTGGAGTGGTTCCTACCATTGTTGAAGCGTTACTAGTTTACTACGACAACACTGGAGCCATTACTTAGGCAAAAGAACCAAGGTCTCACTAGCGATCTAAACACGTGCTTCGTCGCTATCACTTAATTAGAGAGATCATTAGTAGGAAAGAAATACAAATCAAGAAGATTTTCACCGAAGGAAACCTAGTGGATCCTTTGACAAAGGCTCTATCACAAAGCAAGTTTGAGAGTTATGTCCAGATGTATGGTATTAGATACCATAGCGATTAGCATTAAGACAAGTGAGAGTATGTTATATTTAAGAGGTGTCCTAAGGCAATCTCCTTATTATTTGTACATATTTATTGGATAAATAGAGTTTCACTAATTGAGTATGTTGGGGTTGCAAGGTTGCAAACAAAGTCCCACATTGAAAACACATGAGAAAGATCATGGGCTTATAAGGGAAATACATCTCCATTGGTATGAGACCTTTTGGGTAGAGTCCAAGATCAAAACCATAAGGGCCTAGGCCGAAAGTGGATAATATCATACCATTGTGGATATATCTAAATTCCTTTGGTCTTAACAATTAGTATCAGAGCTCGAACTGCCAGAAGATTTAACCGTCGACTATGCATAAGAGCTATGGTCTAATTGAGTTATGTGAGTAGAGCATTAACCTCGAACAAAGGAAATAGGGGCTCCCGTGTCCGAATCAAGAGGACCAGACACCAGGTAGGAAGTCCTAGTTGAGGCTAGGTAAGGAAGTCCTAATAGGTTGGGTGGACCGAGGAGTAGGAAGACCTACGGGGGCCCCTGTGGTCCTTCATTTAAAGGGGGGATTTTTGGGGTTGCAAGGTTACAAACAAAGTCCCACATTGAAAACACATGAGAAAGATCATGGGCTTATAAGGGAAATATATCTCCATTGGTATGAGACCTTTTGGGTAGAGCCTAAAAATAAAATCATGAAGGCTTAGGCCCAAAGTGGACAACATCATATTATTGTGTAGATATCTAAATTCCTTCGTCCTAACACCGCTCTGTCTCAACAGATCCTCTCGGCATATCCTATCTGTCTCGACAAATACATCTCTAATCAGACAACCTTTTGGTGAACGGCTTACAACAGTCGACATCTTGAAATTATCTGTTCGAGTCACCATAACAGTAAGTACCCTAAACTCTGGTACCAACTCAGAAGCATGAAACAGAGCTTCTGGGACAATCTTGAAAAACAGATTGTAAGATTGGTTCAACAAAAACAGATTGGTTACGCCTAACAGTTTCTTCCAATTAAACTCAAAAAGATGGACTAGCTCCCAATTAGTCTCCTTTCCAAGTCAGTTTCTAAGTAAAGCCGATGAATCTCAATCAAACACAAAAACAATTTGACAGTTATAGGATAGGGGAGGCGTCAATTATCAAAAAGGCAGTGATAGTATATTGATATTGTTGGTGCAATTTGCACTAATAATCTAACTCAAGGTTTTGATATATAACAACAGGTTAAAGTTAGAATATTATTATCTAATCCTTTGAGCTAAGTGTGCAAATTAACTAACTTGATAGATCTAGAAGACTAGACACCAGGCTGAAGTCCAGATGTGCGATTCTAGCAGGAAGTCCAGCTGGGTCAGAGAGGACCAAACAGTTGGCAAGAAGTCTAGTCGAGTTAGGGAGGATTAGACGATTGGCTGAAGTCCGGATATGAAATTTCAACAGGAAGACCTGGTGCAGAGATCAAACGTCGAGGAGGTTACTCGGCAATCGGTAAGTGAGGTAAGAAACTGGAGGAGCGAACCTAGTGAGGACGAGTCCCTGGTAGGGACTTAGACGTTAGTCCAACTTAGGTCCAAAG
>JBBUKS010501877.1:0-14236 GCA_038050645.1 Hedychium gardnerianum | reverse complement strand
AGCTCAATGGCGTAAAAGGATCTATATAGCCGACCCCACATAGTGGGATAAGGCTCGGTTGTTGTTGTTGTTGTTGTAATATCTAATGGAGGGTATACTTATTTATAGAGTCGAGATCATGTTGAAGGCTTCCTTGGGCAAGGCGAAGCTGACCAAGGCTCAACTAGAAGCGTGACAAGTTGAAATCATCGACTTGTCCACGGAGAGCATAGTACCCCGGTAGGAGGGGACATCTCGGGGCCCCGACGCGACCTCAACTGAAGCATTGACCTGGGTGGTTGCCCCACCCCTGGCTCAAGAGAGGCTGAAGGCGCCTATGGTCGTGTCCTCGGTCGGTGAAGGGCTCTCGTCCGTGGAGGAGACCGAGGTGCCAGCGCGGACCACCAGGAAGCGGCGTAGTTCTCTTGGGCCTCAAACAGGTCCTTTGTTGCCCGCAGCCCGACTTTCAAGTTTTGTGCCTGCCTCGGGGGGGCTCTCAGGTTCAGGCCAAGAGCTCAGTCAATCCACTCTCTTCCCCACTGTGTCTTCCATCGCCACCCGTAGAGTCGGAAGGCCGCTAGACGGAGGGTAGCTCCACCCTTCCCCGTGTCCAAGCCTCCCCTCCCGAGATGGGACCCCCCACCCCCCGCGCGCGCACGTCATCACCTCACCATCTACAGTCCAATGATGACCATGTGGATGGAGGGTAAGGAGGCAGCTGAGGGCATGTCGGAGGAGCTCTTGATAACCGCAGCCGAACATATATATATAAGCTAGTGGTGTTCGGTCAGCGTTTCCCTGAGGCGAGGCAGGGTCGCCGTGAGATGCTGACTTGAGGCCCAAGCCTCCCCCCCCGCGCGCGTGTCATCAACTTACCATCTAAAGTCCAGTGGCGGCACGGTGGATGGAGGGTGAGGAGGCAGCTGAGGGCATGTCGGAGGAGCTCTTGATAACTGCAGTCGAACATATATACAAGCTAGTGGCGTTCGATCGGCATTTCCCTGAGGTGAGGCAGGGTCGCCGTGAGATGCTGACTTGGATAGCTGAACTAGAGGCCCAAGTCGCCCATGCAAACTTATGCTTTCATGCGGGCAGAGTTGGGCGTGGCGTGGGTAGAGATTACCAGTTTGAAGAAGTTGCTGGCAGACCCTGCTATGGCTCACTAGGAACTTATTCGGGTGAGGGGGGTATTAGCCGAGAGATAGGCCGAGAGGCAATGCACGCTTCATGACTTTAAGACGTTGAGGGGCTGGATAGAGCCCCTGGAAGATGAGATCCGATAGTTGAAGTCGGAGTGGGAGATCCTGCAGGAGAAGATGGAGTCCCTACAGTGGATGAAGAAAAAGATGGTCGTCGTCGCGAAGGAGTGGCAAAAAAAATTGGAGGTGGCCAAGGCTCAGGTGACGGCTACCCAAGTCGACTTGGAGGCTAGTCAGAGGGACCTCGGGCTGCTGAAGGTGGAGTTATGGGCCACTAAAATAGAGGCAGAGTCAACCCAAGCTCTAGCAGAGGCCCGCTTACAAGAACTGGACTCCCTTCGTTCGGAGATGAAGGCAACCAAGGTTGACAAGTTGCATGCGACCTTGGAGACTGCCAGCAAAGAGGTCGAATACACCCAGGCCATAACTGAGGCCTGACGACAAGGGCTGGAAGTTTCATGGTCCGTGCTGGCGATGGCCCAGGAGGAGGCGAGAGCTCTTGAAGTGTCAAAGTCTGAGCTGCAGGTGGTGACGGACTCGCTGAGGGGTCAACTGAAGGGACAAATGTTTGAACTCCAAAAGTATCAAGTCGGGGAGGAGGAATGGTGGATCACTAGGAAGAGGAAATTTTTTTGCTTCGAGGAATTCTATGATATGATCGTCATCTGCCTCGACCGAATGGTCTGACATGAAATAAATGACACCCTTCGGCAGCTGCAAGAAGACGGACATATGTCGGCAGATACAACACCCCCCTCCATCGACCAGGATAAAATTATGGACAACCTGCTAGAAGAAGATGTGGTAGATTTGTCTTAGGAAGTCCCCCATGATTTCTATGAAATCAATTTTGTGGCAGACTATGTCTGAGTTGAGAGAGTTTTGAGGGGAGTACCTTCAATATGACGAAAAGATATTCTTTTATTGATAAAAAGAAAATACAGGATAGTTCTTGGGAAAAAAAATATTGGAAAGGATATGAACAAGTCCCTAGGATTGATAGACTTCAGATGATTGATTCTCCATGGTTTGTCATGATCTTTATCATTCGAGTTCTGCAAGTAGTAGGATCCCGAGTCCAATTTTTTGATTACCCGAAATGACCCTCCCATTGTGGTTCTAGTTTGCTAACATCTCCCACTGGTTTGACTTTATTCCAAACTAGGTCTCCGACTTGAAAAGAGAGAGGGATGACTCGCTTGTTGTAGTTCTGACGCATCCTCTGTCGATAGGCCGCAAGCAGGGCAACAACTTTTTCTTTGGTCTTGATGATTAAGTCAAGGTCGAGAAGGCGAAGATCTGTATTATCTTGTCCATAGGAGAGTCTCCAGGTAGATTCTTCGTCAATCTCAACCTAGATGACTGCTTCTTCCCCATAGTTCAAGTGAAAAGGGGTTATTCCTATGCCTTCCCAAGGAGTGGTTCGATATGCCATGCTGGGCAACTCGTTGACCCAGCTACGTCCGACATGATCCAGTTTAACCTTGAGCCCGTAGACTATTTTTCGATTGACCACCTCCACTTGCTCGTTGCTTTGGGGATAAGCCACCGAGGTAAAAGCTTGTTGGATACCAAACCCTTCACACCAATCCTTCAGTTGACAACCCAGAATTTGTCGGTCATTATTGGAGACGAGTTTGTGAGGTAGGACAAATTGGCAAACTATGTCCTGTCATAAGAACTTCTTGACAGCATCCTCCGTTATTTGAGTCAATGGGGCGACTTCAACCTATTTAGAGAAGTAATCCACTGCTACCAAGAAAAACTTCTTCTACTGTGGCGCAATCAAAAAAGGGCCCATTATATTCATGCCCCACTAGTCAAAGGAGTAGGATACGGTAGAGGTCATCAAGAATTTGGTCTTGCGATGAGATGAGTTCTGATGCTTTTGGCAATGGATGCATGAAGTGACAAATTAAGCAGTGTCCGCCTGCAGTGTTGGCCAAATGTATCCGACTAATAACGTTTTTTGAGCCAACGTTCGCCCCTACATGGTTCCCGTAAATGCCTTCATGGATCTCTCGTATTACGTAGTTTGCATCATCGGGACCAAGACATTTGAGGAGAGGTCAAGAGAAGGAGTGGCGATATAATATATCTTCGATCAAAGTGAACCGAGAATCTCTCCTTCGGAGTGATCAAGCTTCTTTGTGATTGGAGGGTAGGGTTCCCTTCTCGAGAAAGGTGATAATAAGCATTCTCCAGTCGGTCGATGCGACGGGATTGAGAGCTCGATTGATTTGAGCTATCAGTAGGGTCTGAGTTATCAAATTATCTAGGGTCCAAGTGGCTAGAGCACTTGCTAACTTGGCCAATTCATCCGCCTTTTGGTTATCAGTGCAGGAAATTTTGCAGATGATAACTTCTTGAAAATCAACTTTAATTTTCTCAAAAAGCTCTTAATACTGCCGCAGTTGCTCATTTCGTATTGCAAAGCTCCCTATTAGCTGCTAAGCGACCAGTTGAGAATTCAAATGGATAACCACTCGGGAGGCCCCGACTTATTTGGCTGCTTAGAGCCCCATCAACAAAGCTTTGTACTCGGCTTCATTTGGAAGCGTGGAAGTTAAGCCGGATGGCTGAAGCAAATCATCCAATGGAAAAATCAGCAGGATCCCGACCCCTCTACCTTGTGTTGGGGGAGCCCGACGCAGGTGCGTGCACAGCGAAAAATAAAAATAATATAATAAACTAATTTACTACATCACATACACCACACACATACAAGAATACAACATGATAGACATAATCACATATTAAAATTTTATGGAAAGTAAATTTATGCTAGGTATACCTAATGGATGACGCGAAGAGGAAATGACATTAACCAAGTGACGCTCTCGAAGCTTCACCTCTATTCGTATCCATGCCGAGTGATCTTCAAGATGACTTCCGAAGTCACGAGTTTCATCCTCGCGAAAGGTACTAGCCTTGCGTGCAAAGATGAGGTTTGGTGTCCGGTAGCGTATGCAACCAAATAACACCAACATGAGAGAGCAACCAGAAACATAGCCTGCTGTCCACTCAAAAAACCCGTTGTGAATAGGTCTTTCCAAAGCTCTCCGACATCAAAATTTTGCTGACGAAGAGGAAACAAGTACTATAGATGTTCGATATCCGATAGCAATGTTTGCTCGCCGAAAATAGAATGAAACGAGGCCGAGAAGGGGCAGAACAACGGGCAGACATAATCTATCTGCTCGGTATTTGTTGCTTGTCGGTGCTCCAACGGCCAGAGGTGCTACTCCGAGGACTCCTACTGACCGGCGAGGAGGTACTGGCCGAAGGGGAGGAGTAGCCAGATGTGAAGAGGCCTGCGGACAAAGGAGAAAGACTCTCCTTGGTGTGGTCTCCTTGGTCCGCCGACCGACGACACAAAAGAGGGAGGAGTGGGAGAGGGTTTAGGTTCTTCTAAAAAACCTAACGAATAATAATATTTTCTCTCTTCTATATCAATATATAGATCCCTTAGATGGGTTGGATTAGAAAATCCAAATCCGACCTAATTTTCTTAACTAAAACTTAACCCATTAAGCTTTTGGTTTGGTTCAAAACCAAAACTCTCTTAATTAAAAATCAAACCAATTTTGGTTTATAATTAAACTAATTTTGGTTTATAATTAAACCAAAGATGGTCTAACTCATCTTCAAAAGACGTGGTTCATCCACACTTCTATTGCGCCACTCTTATTTCTATTTTTCCCTTCGTCTGGTCCAAACAAACTTAGTCTCTCTCGATCTGAGAATCTAATTATCAAACTCGTTTTAAATCTTTTGGATAAACTCGTAGTGCATGTAACCTAATATGTTTCTGGTTTATCTTGGTCATCCATAATTAACCATTAATCATGGATTGATCATGTGTGACACCTAGTAGTACATTATGATCCCCAATTAATCAAAAAATCAAAAGTTGATCTCAGAATATCTTCTGAAACCTTTCAACAACTACAATGAGTAGTGTTTGTTCCTTTCACTCGTCTTGTACTCACTTGGTTCAGGACATGGTCTAAGTGTCTGTACCCACTAGGCTGACTACGTCACGCCTAGCTCAAGTAATACTTACTTGTCCTGTGAATTCAAATTACTCATACATGTGTCCAAGAGTACAATACTCTTAACACGTAATGCTTTAGTCAAAGGCTTTGAGTAACAATCCTGACAAGCAATCAAAGGGTATACATCTCCTCGCAAGGAGCGGTGAATCCTCTGTGGGCTATCTAAACACCTTCGGACACTTTGACTTATACCCAATCATCTCGGGGTCACACATCCAAGGAGATGCTTACTTAGGATGTCAAAGTATAAGTCTTTATGACCAAGGTGACTTGAATACCTCAAGTCGAAAGAAACTTGCACTCGAGCTGCAGTAAGATCTTCATTAACATATTTATATATGTAGAGAATCATATGAAGTCTTATAGTAGGTCACTCCGATGAATTAGTTACCATTAAGTAGTATCCACGTTTAACTCTCAACATCTCAATGTCTCCAGCTAGTGAGGAATAGGTGCTTGGTTAAACCAAGGAGTATAACCCGTGTTAGTCTCATAGAATCGATGATGTTCGAACACATCAATTCGTCGACTAAGGAAGATTTCAATACATTCATAATTACACATATAGAGATGCTCAATAATTGTGATTCAATCACAAGTTCTCTCATGCTATAAATCATATTGCGGACATTCAGTAAGTGAGTTTAAGATCTAATCATATACACAAAATATATACACTCAAACAGTGAATCTTTATTTATCTAATAAATAAGTACAAATCATAAGGCGATTGCCTTAGAACATCTCTCAAATATAATATACTCCCACTTGGCCTAATGTTAATCACCACGGTGTCCGATATCGTAAGCTTGGACGTGACTCTCAAACTTACTTTATGGTAGAGCCTTTGTCAAAGGATCCATTAGGTTTCGTTCGGTGGAAATCTTCTCGAGTTGTATTTTATTCCTACTAATGATCTCCCAGATCAGATGATAGCGGCGAAGCACATATTTGGATCGTTGGTGAGACCTTGGTTCCTTAGCCTACGCAATGGCTCCAGTGTTGTCGCAGTAAACTGGTAATGTTTCAACAATAGTCGGAATCACTCCAAGTTCAGTAATGAACTTCTTGATCCAAATTACTTCCTTTGCTGCTTCAGAAGCCGCAATGTATTCCGTCTCATAAGTAGAATCTGCAACGGTATCTTGCTTGGAACTCTTCTAACTTATTTCACCTCCATTCAGTATAAATATGTATCCATATTGAGACTTGGAGTCATCCTTGTCTGTCTGAAAGCTGACATTAATATGCCCGCGTATAACCATATCACCTTCTCCATATACTAAGAACGCATCCTTAGTTCTTCTCAAGTACTTAAGATTTGCCTTGACAGTCATCCAATGATCCATGTTTGGATCTGATTGGTATCTGCTCGTGACACTCAAAGTGTACAATACATCAGGTCTCATACATAACATAATATACATGATAGATCATATCGCAGATGCATAGGGTGTCTTAATCATGCAAATCTTCTCATCTTCTGTACGTGGGCACATAGACTTTGCAAGGTGAATCTCATGTCTCATGGGTATTAGACCTTTCTTGGATTCAGACATGTTAAACCGCTTTAGCACTCTGTCTATATATATAGACTGTGGAAGATCAAGCAACTGTTTTGATCTATCTCTATAGATCTTAATCTCAAGGATATAGGTTGCTTCTCGCATGTCTTTCATGGAGAATGTTTTGGACAGCCAAATCTTAACTGACTGTAGAACAAGTACATCATTTCCTATAAGTAATATGTCGTCGATGTATAATACTAGGAATACGATCGCACTCCCATTAACCTTCTTGTATAGACAAGGTTCGTCAGGATTTTGTGAGAAATCAAACTCTTTGATTGTCTCATCAAAATGGATATTCCAACTCCTGAATGCTTGCTTCAGTCCATAAATGGACTGTTGAAGCTTGCATACTTTATTTCTTTCAGCAGACGTGAAATCCTCGGGCTGTATCATATACACGTCCTCGAGCAGGTTTCCATTAAGGAAAGTTGTTTTCACATCTATCTGTCATATCTTATAATCATAATGTGTCGATATGGCCAGGAGCATCCGAATGGATTTAAACATAGCTACTGGTGAGAATGTTTCGTCATAGTCAATACTATGTTTTTGACGATAACCTTTTGCCACTAATCTTGCTTTGTAAGTAATTACATTACCATCCATATCGATTTTCTTCTTGAAAAGTCACTTGGACCCAATAGGCATGATGCCTTCAGGTGGGTCCACCAAGTTCCAAACTTGGTTTTCGTACATGGAATCCATTTTCGATTTCATGACTATAAGTCACTTGTCCCTTTTTGAACTTTTCAGAACTTCTTTATAATCAGTAGGTTCCTCATCCTCAATGAGTAACACTTCATTTGATTCACTTGTGAGAAATTCATATCTCTCAGGAATGTTGCGTGTCCTACGAGATCTACGAAGAGGTTGTGTCACTATAGGTTCAGTCGATGACTCATCATCATGAGTAATCGGTTATGGTTCTTGACTAGGCATCTCCTCTATGTCTATTAGACTCTCTTGAACTTCCTCAAGTTCAACTTCACTCCCACTGATTTTCTGCAAAAGAAACTCTTTCTTTAGGAATACAGCATGCCTTGATATAAACACTTTTTGTTCTAAGAGATGATAGAATTGGTAACCCCTAGTTAACTTAGGGTATTCAATAAATAAACACTTATCAGACTTAGCATCCATCTTGTCTAATACAATTCTCTTTACATAAGTAGGACAACCCTATATCTTTAAATAAGATAAATGAGGTTTCTTACTAGTCCATTTCTCAAATGGAGTAATAGAGATTGCCTTGGTCAGGACTCTATTTAACAAGTAAACAGTTGTCTCAAGTACGTAACCCCAAAAGATTTTTGAAAGACTTGCGTGATTCATCATTGACCTAACCATGTCCAACAAGATTCGATTTTGTCTTTCAAATACACCATTATATTGTGGCATATAAGGTAGAGTCCATTGAGACAATATTTCATTGTTCTTCAAATAATTTTGAAACTCTTGACTTAAGTATTCACCACCTCGATCAGATCGAAGTATTTTAATACTTTTATCAAGTTGTTTCTCTACTTCATTTTTGAATTCTTTAAATCTTTCAAAGGCTTTAGACTTGTATTTCAATAAATATATATACCCAAATCTTGAGTGATCATCGATGAAGGTGATGAAGTAGCTATAACCTCCTAATGCTTGAGTTGATATCGGTCTACATACATCAGTATGTATAAGGCCGAGCAACTCTCCCACTAGTTCACCTTTTCCAAAAAAATGTAACTTAGTCATCTTGCATTTTAAGCACGAGACACATGTATCAAATGAATTTAATTCAAATAATTCCAAAATTCCACACTTATGTAATTCGAACATGCGCCTCTTACTTATATGGCCAAGGCGACAATGCCACGAGTAGAAGGTTAACTGATTATCCTTTCGAGCACGCTTGTTGCTCGTTTCAATATTGAGTACGTTGTTGGATATATCTAATGCGTAGATGTCATTGTATAAAATTCCAGTTCCATAAAGAATACCATTCAGAGTTGTATAACAACAATTGTTACTAAACGTCAAATGAAAACCTTTTCTATTTAAGAAAGAAATATAAACAATATTTTTTATTAAAGTAGGAACAAAATAACAATTATCCAACTCTAAAACTAGTCCACTAGGGATCTTCAACAAATAAGTTTCTATAGCTATAACTGTAACCTTAGCCCCGTTGCCAACTTGCAAATTTGATTCTCCCTTAACCAGTTTTTTACTATTCCTTAACCCCGGCATGTCATCACATATATGTGAGTCATATCCTATATACAATATCCAGGTGTCAGAGGAAATAGTATGACACTCATTGACGAATATAACTGAAGGAGATGGGGCATCAGATGCCTTCTTTTTCTTCACATACTCAAGATAAATCTTATAGTTTCTTCGCTAGTGTCCCATCTTGCCACAATGATGGCATGAACCCTTTGGAGCTGGTTCTACTATCTTGTCCTTATTCTTCCCTTTGAATTGATGTTTTGACTTCTTCTTAGAACCTTTCTTAGAAGAGTCAACTAACATCACCGTCTTCTATTATTTTTTAACAGAAGACTCCACAGTCTTGAGCATGTTAATCATTTCGGGAATGATGGATTTAAGATTGTTCATCCGATAGTTAATCACAAATTGTGAATAACTCTTGGAAAAACTATGCATAATTAAGTCAATACTTAATTTGTGATCTATCGTAAAATTGAGTGATCTCAATCACTCAATGTAGTCATTCATCTTCAGTATAAATTGTACTACAGACGAACCCTCTTGCATCTTTGAGCAAAAGAGAAGCTTGGAGACCTCAAACCTTTCGGATCTAGCTTACTCATCAAATAACTCACGAAGATGCTAGATAATAGTATAAGCATCCATATGCTCATGTTGCTTCTGTAGCTCAGGAGACATCGATGCTAGCATGATGTAACTAGCAAGCTCAGAATTAGTCGTATGCTTCTGATAGGCCAACAATTGGTCTGAAGTTGCATCATCTCCTAGACTTGTGGGAAGAGGCTCATCAAGGACATAAGCAAGCTTTTCAACCTTGAGAACAATTATCAGGTTTCTAAGTCAGTCCAAGAAGTTAGGCTCAGTCAGTTTGTTCGAGTCCAAAATTGAACGCAAATCCAAAGACATCATAATCAAATGATTAACCTAGAAATACAAAATCGAGAAAATATAAGAGAGTAGATTTTTTATAATGTAAACAATTTACATATAAATAGAAATCTCGCTTATTTATCGAATTCAAAAGCTCTTACTCTAAATTCAAGAGATGGTAGGTTTTTTCCAAGTGGGTTGATATCCACTTCAGATAAGAACAACCTTGGAGTGAGTCCAACAAACTATTCTTAACTTTAGTTGTAGGTATCACATATACCGATTATATATCACTTATACATAACTATCACATTATGCTATCAATTAATTGATATTCGCATAAGCATCAACTTGTTAACTCATTAACAAGTATACATCGTATGTATATCACCCAACTTCACCTTTATCCACATTAACCTTAGAGTGAGTCCAACATGCTAATACTTCAAGTTAAAGCCGACCCGTTAATCGTGAGATCATATCTCAATAGTTTGAATAAATCTAATTTCAAATCAAGCTTGGAGTGAGTCCAACAACCCAAACAAGAAATTAAACTCTGATTCTCACCATATTAATGAAAGGTGTGGACTTTAATTTTGATGTAAGAGATTTAAGTCTCATCATCATCATGCAAATGAACTATCTACATGAAATCAAACGCATGACATAAATGATAACATGACACATCGCACGCATGTCATAAATTTATAATATAATAAATGCAACTACATGACATATAATATGACATGAATATAACATAGATGATGCAATATTTGTCATAATTTTATTTTAAAAATAAAATATGTCAAGAATCTGATTTTATTAAATCAATATTCTTTTAATCAAATTAGAAAATAAATTTATAAAATTTAATTACATACTTTATCTTAAGAAATAATTTTATATCAAGAAAATATAATTAATTAGGAAATAATTTCCTAAATTTAAATTTTCTAACTAATTAGGAAATATATAATTAGAATTTCTTAATAAATTTAGAATCTTTCAAATTTGGAATTTACTAAAACTATTTTAGAAACTTTCCAAAATTAAAAATTCCTAACTAATTAGGAAAATTTCCAAAAAAAAAAATTCCTTAATAAATTTATAATATTTTCAAATTGAATTTATTCTAAATTACCACATAACATAATATTTCTCAATTCAATTTCTTAAATTATTTCACAAACTTTCTAAATTTAGAATTTCCTAACAAATTAGGAAACTTTTCAAAAATAGAATTTCTTAATAAAATAAGAAAATTTCCAAAACTAATTATATGACTAATTACAAATCGTAAAATAATTTTATGATCATGTCGAAGCACAATCAGACTCTGATACCACTGTTGGAAGAGCCTGATGCAGGTGCGTGCTAAAACACATTTCATAAACATGCACAACAAAAAATAAAAATAATATAATAAATTAATTTATTACATCACACACCACACGCATGCAAGGATACAACATGTTAGAGATGATCGCATATTAAAATTTTATGAAAAGTAAATTTACGCTAAGTATACCTAACGGATGATACAAAAAGAAATGACATCAACCAAACGACGTTCTTGAAGCTTCGCCTCTATTCGTATCCAAGCCGAGTGATCTTCAAGATGAAGTTCGAAGTCACGAGTTTCGTTCTCACAAAATGTACTAGCCTTGCATGCGAAGACAAGGTTTGGTGTCCGGTAGCGTACGCAACCAAACGATACCAACACGAGAGATCAATCGAAAAAATAGCTCCCTGTCCGCTCAAAAAACTGTTGTGAAAAGGTCTTCCTGAAGCTTTCCGGCATCCAAATTTCGCTAACGAAGAGGTGACAAGTACCCCTATATGTCAGGTATCTGGTAGCACCATTTGCTTGCTGAAAATGGGGTGAAAGGAGGTTGGGAAGGGGCTGAATGGCGGGCGGATAGAATCTGTCCGCCCGGTGTTTGTTACTTGTCGGCGCTCCAACGGCCGGAGGTGCTACTCTGAGGACTCCTACTGACTAGCGGGGAGGTGCTGGCCAGAGGGGAGGAGTGGGAGAGGGTTTAGTTTTTTTCAAAAAAAAAAACCTAACGAATAATAATATTTTCTCTCTTCTATATCAATATATAGATCCCTTAGATGGGTTGTATTAGAAAGCCCAAATCCGACCCATTTTCTTAACCAAAACTTAATCCATTAAGCTTTTAGTTTGGTTCAAAATTAAAACTCTCTTAATTAAAAACTAAACCAATTTTGATTTATAATTAAATGAAAGATAGTCTAACTCGTCTTCAAAAGATAAGATGTGGCCTATCCACACTTCCGTTGAGCCACTCTTATTTTCATTTTTGCCCTTCATCTGGTTCAAACAGACTTAGTCTCTCTCGATCTGAGAATCTAATTCTCAAACTCATTTTAAATCTTTCAGATAAACTAGTAGTACTTGTGACCCAATAGATTTTTGGTTGTTATCTTGGTTGTCCATGATTAACCATTAATCATGGATCGATCATGAGTGACACCTAGTAGTACATCATGATTCCCTATTAATAAAAAATTCAACGGTTGATCCCAGAACATCTTTTGAAACCTTTCAGTAGCTATAGTGAATCGTGTTTATTCCTTTCACTTGTCTTATACCCACTTGGTTCAAGACATAGTCTATGTGTCTGTCCCCACTAGGCTGACTACGTCACACCTAGCCCAAGTAATACTTACTCGTCTTGTGGATTTAAATTGCTCGTACATGTGTCCAAGAGTACAATACTCTTAACACGTGATGCTTTGGCCAAAGACTTTGAGTAATAATTCTGACAAGCGGCCATAGGGTATACATCTCCTCACAAGGAGTAGTGAATCCTCTGTGGACTATCCAAACACCTTCAGACATTTTGACTTATACCCAATCATCCCGAGGTTATACCTCTAAGGAGATTCTTACTTAGGATGTCAAAATATTACTCTCCATGACCAAGGTGACTTGAATACCTCAAGTCGAAGGAAACTTACACTCGAGCTGTAATAAAATCTTTATTGACATATTTATATATGCAGAGAATCGTATAAAGTCTTACAGTATGTCACTCCGATGAACTAGTTACTATTAACTAGCATCCACGTTTAACTCTCGACATTCCAATATCTCCAGCTAGTGAGGAGCAGTTGCTTGGTTAGACTAAGGAGTATAATCCATGTTAGTCTCACATAATCAATGATGTTCAAACACATCAATTCGTCAACTAGGGAAGATTTCAATACATTCATAATTACACATGTAGAGATGCTTATTAGTTGTGATCCAATCACAAGTTCTCTCATGCTAGAATTGTATTGCAGACATTCAGTAAGTGAGTTTAAGATATAATCATATACATAAAATATGTATACTCAAATAGTAAATTTTTATTTATCTAATAAATATGTATAAATCATGAGACGATTGTCTTATAACATCTCTCAGATATATCAGATTGGTCATACAATAGCAAATTATAGCAGATTGGTCAAACTAGATTATTATATATTATAGTCATGTTAGTTAATAAGGTCAAACGAGTTTAATAATTTAGTCATGTTAATTGAAACTAAGGATTGATTTAGGAAGGTGAGATGGGGGACAAAAATAGCAATTTAGATTTGTTTTATAAATTTTATTAGTTTGTTGGGATTAGTGGGGATGAATAACGATTTATGCATGATTCATTATTTGTTGATCATGCGGTAGTCTACACTATATTAATGCACTGCAAATATATAACATAAATTATAAAGGAAAATACAATGATAAAATGTTTGATAATATTTTTTAATTTTTTTTTTTTGATTTGGGATAAATCCACGTATTCATCGTCAAATCTATGATAAATCCATGGATTCGTCGCCAATAATAATAATAATATACTAAAAATTCATTTTAATGGATAAAAAATATTTTAATTTGGTTAAAATTATTCAAACTCAAATTAATGAACTTGTTATTATTATATTAACTTTATTTAAAATTTATATTTATAAATAAGATTATTATATTTTATAATAGTCTAGATTAAAATTAATATAAAAATAATTAAATAAAAATAATATTAAAAAAAAATGCGATGATATATAATTTAATATATATATATAAATTTTTTAAGGACCAATTCAAGATTCGTCCCTCCGAATTCATGATTCATCCCTGAAATCAGGACGAACATACTTGATTCTAGGGATCTAAATCGGTAACCTTAACCCTAAATTTTCTATCTCTCCCGCTCGATCGGTGGCTGCTGGCTGCTCTCCTCCGCCGGTTTCTCTCCAACTCGCGAAGCACGGCGATCTCCTCCGGTAATCTCCGATTCTTGCTCTCCTTTTCCTCTCCCTTGTC
>JBBUKS010501859.1:0-14238 GCA_038050645.1 Hedychium gardnerianum | reverse complement strand
TTTCCTTCGAAAAAATATTTTTGAAAGTTGTATTTTCCTTGAAAGTATTCTTACTTTCAAAAATATTTTTCAACTTTGTTAAAAAATTCTTCTCTTTCTGAAATTTTGATATATTTTCAAAAACATAGCATATTTTTTTGAAAATCTTGAAGTAACATATGTTTGAAAATTTAAAACAATGATCCCATTTTGATGTGTATCAAAGGGGGAGAGAAAGAATTAAAAGTTAAGAAAGATTTTAGCAACTCAGAAATGTAAAATTCAGGGGGAGCTTTTAACTCGAGGGGGAGTTGTTTCAAAACTATATTTTAACTTGACTTTGAACAAGTTTGTCAAACATAAAAAAGGAGAGATTGTTGGTGTAAGAAGCACCAGAATCGAACTTATGTTTTGACATTGTCAAAGGTTTTAATTAATTCTTGTTATGATCAAATGGATCGATCAAGTTTGCAGGATGCCCTCAACTGGACCAGATACTATTGTCAAAATTGAAAGTGCACAGTTAAGGCGTGAAGTAATAAAAATATCGATCAACAGGGACTGTTGATTAAGCACTAGTTAAGTCCACAAGCAAGTTATCTAAATAATCAAAGGTCATGTGAAAGTTTGAGAACAATGATTAACTAGGTCGGGTAACGTCGGACCTGCGGTGACTTGCCCGGCTCCACGGAAGTTTCTCACCAGCCACCAGAGTAAATCGGGAAGCGCTAATGGAGGCCCATCCAAATGGCCAGCATTCTTAGGCTCGCTTCTCATTGGAGGAAAAATTACCTGCAATGCACCGCAGTTGAGATTCGAACCTTAGATCCCTTGGTTATCCATTGGAGGGCCTAACCATTGCACCATTGCCCCGGGGGCAACAATGATGCTTAAATGAATATGAGAAGAAGAGCCGTCATAACACAATTTTGATAATAATTTTCATGTAGAAATACCATAATAGTTTGTATTCAGATTTCAGTACTGAATACTAGAGAGATGTTCTCATTAAGAAGGCAATATTCAGGACTCATCACCAGTAGAATTTTTTTTTGGAGAACTAGAAGAGATGATGGAAACAGATAATCATAAACAGAGGCTGAAGTAACAATGACCATCAAATGAAAAGTTAATCAGAAACCTGAGAAACAATCAACATAATGCTCTTCAAAATGGAGCAGTGATTAGGTATTCCATTCTGACTTTGGAGTAGATGGAAGCGTATACAATTCTCTAATTCATGAACTCTCCATGGTCCACAATGTACGCATGTGATTGTTCTTCTCACAACTGCTTCAAATGATTAAATTAGTACTACTAATCCTTGTGAACGAAGACATGGTCTCTCTTAATCACAATGTCACCCCTACATATTTCATTTTCATCCAACTTGTCTTCCAATTGAATCACTCCAAATATTTAATTTTGACCCAAGTATTCCAATTTCTCACATCAACCACCCCCCCCCCCCCCTCCCCATTTTTATGAAAATTTCAATTTCACCCCTAAAATGTAACATTTCCTGACTTTTTACTGTATGTAACTAAAAAAAAGTGAAAACAAATCCTTGTTGAACTAAATGACTAAAAACATAATTGGCAATGAATGAAGAGCAAAAAGTAATCGGCTAGAATTACACGCACAAAAATTCATGGAGCACAAGGCCAGCAACGACCTAGAACTAAAAGAATGCAACATATTTCTTCTCCCTCTTAACCCCTTACATACATTGTAAAACAAAGCCTACTCAAGCAGCTACAACGCGCACCTTATTCTTTTATGGAAAAATAAATGCACTACAAGAAGTTCTAAATGTATCAACTTTCAGATATATGCCCCCATCGTCATTTCAAGAAAGTAAATTAAGGAGCTTCGGAGCTTAACTAGCATTCCTTCAAAGGTTAGAGAGTGGGGGGAGAACCCATAGTGTCCAACCAAGTATGTACATCTCACCATGTGCCTTCTGTGGAAAGATCTTATTTTGCCGCATTTTGATGCATAATTAAGTTTTAACCTTTTAATGTCTCACACTATTTCCACATTTTCAGAAAAAATTCGTTTCATATTGTCCCTCAGAAATACAATAATGAGGCTCTAACCTCTGCATAGGTCAAATAGATGCTCACTTAGGCCGAGATTTTCAAGGCCAATGTGGGATTCTTGGTTGAAATTACTAATCGAAATAAAATACCAAGGCTCAGATCACCTCCCTTAACACTAGAACTCCTGGAAGGAGTCCTGACACTTAAGATTAATCTTTAATATTAAAGGAATTTTTTTGGTAAATTTGATCCCTCTGAGATTATGTTTGCAATTTACTGGATAGGGCTAGCTCAGAATCAAAATTTTAGATCAGCTCAGATCAGTAATTTACTTTTACAGGATGAGACGGAAAGAACATGTCTCACAAATGGAAGCCTATCATTCAACTTGTCCCTTGTGTGACTTGTGATGGTTAGAAAATGGCAATAATAAACCTCATTTCGGCCATAGGCCATCGTCGCACTTAACACTTATAAGACATGAGGGCAGAGACCATCATGGGTCTTAACTCTCAGAAGAGTCAGAGGCTACTGTCAAGTGCAACCCTTGTAATCACTAGAGGTATCCATCAGCCTTGACCCTCGAAGGGCCTGAGGCAACATCAAAATCATAAATTGACATGCAAATCTTGCAGAGGATTTTGTCGACATCAAAAAAACTTACAGGATCACAACATATTTTCTAGAATTACTTTAGCTTTGGATGTTATAAATTTTTATAGGCTGATGATCATAGTAGCCATAACATTCAAGAAATTGAACTCAAGGAGTTCGAGAGATCTTACTTCGTACACATTCTGAAGTTTGGTGTGCAGTATCATAGGTGAGGAAGAAATCTAGTGGCTGAAGAAGTTTGCAAGTCACTCCCCATGCCTTCCATGAAGAAAACTGCTCGGGCAGTCTCCTAGTAGCATGTGGTTAATTTCTTAGTGCGTACTTTGGAATCTAGCCATTCTGTTCAAGAAAGCTCAGCCTAGCAAATATTGCCTCAACATTTTTATTGTGGCAAACTCCGACCTCTTCGTAGGCTCAGACTCGGAATGAACAACAGAAAAACAAATTCTTACTCCAAGCTAATGGCCAGAATAAAAAATCTGGCTTGGATCATCTCCCATGTTTGGTTATAACTTGCAACAATGGGAACATATGACATGAAAAAAAAAAAAATACTCCTTCGACTTGCTACTTAATTTCAGGTATGTGCAGGGTGAAAGATCAAAAAGCAACCAAAGCCACCAGGTTTATTAGGGGAAGAGAAGAAACCTTGTACTCCGCCGGAATTAGGAGAATGCACAGCTTCCGTCGAAGAGACGCTTGCAGTAAGGACGGAGCAGCGCCCTCCTGATCGATGGTGAAGGTGAACGAAGGGGATTAGGTCATGTAAGAAGCTCCAGTTGTTCGATCAACGCGTGAAGGAGCCCTTTGAAGCCGTCTAATTTGAGATGGATTATTCCTAACCATTAATATTTGAATAGTCAGGATTAATTCGTAGAGATCCAACGTCCAGTATCCCTTTTCACAAAGTAAGCGTGAAGTGAGCCTGCACCTAGTTTCTTCGCGAATTAAAAATGTCAAACGAACCATGCCGGACCGGGCTGTAACTGAATTAGTTAGTCAATTAACCGATTCGAATTAGAGAGAATTAAAGAAAGATTAGAGAGTTAAAATTAAACTTAAGAGCAATGAGATCATTAAAAAAAATATGAATGCATTTTAGGTATTTTTTTAGGAACAATCCAATTCAACCTATGAATAAATGATTTTTTTTTTCATAAAAAGAAACCCAACACCACAAGAAAATCTGTCCAAGAATGTTATATTTAATGGTATAACTACATTCAAAACAAAGTTCTCAAAACGAATGAATGCATTGGCTACAGAATTAGGAAGGTAGCTCAAACAAATCGCTTGCCACTTCATATATCAGATTCATTTATTAGAGTGCTAAGTCCAAAAGTTGCATCGACAGTAAAACTATTCGGCATCAAAAGTCCAACAGCATCAGCTGGTTCTTTGCCAGCTTCCTTATTTTCGGAAGCTCATCATCAATGACCATCGGCCAAAGAACCATTTTCACCATGTTCAGCTTCCTATGCATCCTTCCTGGCATAATGTCGACGGTACATGGAGTCGACCTGCGTGAGGTAGAAGGTTCCCGGTGTCAGTAAGCTTGTGTCTCTGCTTGTTTCGAAATCCTTGGCTCCGTATCTATGTTCCATCAACTTCAGTGTCTCCACAAACTTTTCAGGTGGAACCTGAAGAAGCAAAGCGGCGTGTGAATTCTTTGAACTAGTAGAAAGAAGAAAAGGATTCAATTTTGCTTCATCTATGGTGCACATTGCTTTATGCAAAATATATAGCTAAGCAAAACACACTCACTATGAACAAGGGTATCAGTTGAAGGTTATGCAACTCAAACTGTTGGTTAGTCCTAGCAAGTTTCAGATGCTTCCAAATCATCTCGATAAGTTTTGGTTGTTCTAGTAATTATGAATTCTTTTTCAATTATTAATAAACTAGACGTTACATCTTAACATTCTTGCTCATTCCCTATTGCCAGAATGGTTGCTCTAAGATTGCTTCAGAAGAATAAGTTGGGTTGATTCCAATGATCTCTGATGGACTGTTTTCTTCAACTGTTAGACGGGGTTACTAAAATGTACCAAAAACAGATGAAGGAAGTCTTTCTCTACCTCCTAAGTTTGTTGCTTGCATTGGATGGCTTAGCGAATTTGAACAAACATTGAGCATGTATCTATCTATGATAGCAGTTATGCAACTTGAGTATGAAAAAATCATTATGCGCTTTTTAGATGAACACTATAATTATCTGCTAAAAGATTACCAGACAGAATATACAGAATAACTCAAGATGTAATAATAATAATTAGCTAGGAGAATTGAAATCCAAAATCAAATAAGTTACATACCACATGTCTTCTCTCAAGCTTTTCTGATACATTAAGAATGGAAGCAATATTTGGCAGGCTAAATGGATGTTGGCCTTCCTGAAGCTTGAAAGAAAACATAGTTGATGTAAGGCCACTTCCATATGAGAACATAACAATCCGCTGGCCGACCTACACAATAGTTGAAAATCAAATAATTACCATTCATTTGAGTTCTTGAAAAATATGACAATAAAAGAAAATAGTGAAGTTACCAGAGTTTTATGTTTGTTGTGGATAACAGATGCAAATGCAGCATAAAGAGATGCAGTGTACATATTTCCAAGTTGTTTTGGCAACAAAGTAGAGGGTTGAACTTTAGCATCATATAATGTCTTGGCAACTTGCTGAGAAACCTGAACAGTTTTAAGTAGGAAATGAGCCAATAAGATTATAAATCTAAGATTTTTATCAGATTAACTATACCTTTTCAAGATCACGACTTTGATAACTTTCATCACCAATCAAGTTTGAAAAAGGCTCAAGCTTCTCTTTTGCATCCTTCTCGACAGCACTAATGAGAAACAAGAAAACAGAACATAATCATCATCATTGAAGAAAGGATAAATTGCTATAATTATTATTTATAGTTATCTAAAATTAGTAAACAGTGAATATTTTCATCTCATATTGATATCTTTTTAATGATATTCTAAATTCAAGGATTTAAACTAGAATCTAGCATGAATAAATAAGTTTCACCTAAAACAGATTAGTCTCAAATTGTTCCATTTGATTCCATTGAAAACTGGAACGAGCTTATCTCTATCTCAACATTGACAGCAGGGATCTATTGCCTGGATGAATTAAAATACATACAAGGTACAAATTTACCTCAGACATTTCTCCATGCAATTAGTAACTCAATTATCAATTGATAACATGTCCGACCATGAGAATGTTTTGCTACCAAGTTCAGTTCATTTTGGTGATACCAATACGTCACATTTGGGGGATGCAAATGTTATGGGTGCCAGGATTTAATTTCTCATGTGCCTCTGCCCCAGGTTGACTCTGTCCCACTTGTGATTTTGTCTTTGTCCGATTCCTAGCGAATCCAATCAGCCACTTGGTGCAGGACACATTAAGTTACCATACATGACCTTTTTGTTCTATATTGATATTGACACTCTTTCTGCTTGGGAAGCATGAGAAGCATTACACGGTGTTTAAAGTTGAGAAGGTGCTCGTTTTCACTCACATTCTGTACGCTCTACTATCCAAAAATCTTGAAAATCATGGAAGAACAAATTACAAAATCTATTGTTTTTTATCTTTTGATTAAATAATAACCTACTAGTGTTGTTATTTCGAACCTAGAAGGCTAAAACTGATAGGTACTTTTATCTGGTATCAAGGCATCCATGAACCAGAGGTAGAAAAAAAATTCCAAATAGTATTAAGCTTCATATAATTATGTGACATCAGTACTGTGAACCTATAACTAGCATGTAAATAAACTAATGACAAAAGGATAGATCAAGTTCCTTTTAAGTATTTGCTGAGCACTCAATAAAGATACGGAGTTGGGAGCAAGAAAATGAAAAAAAAAAGTATAATTTTTTAACAAGGTCAATGTATTGTGAAGAAAACTAAGTGATACTTTCCTAAGAATGGTCAAGAAAATAAAAGGATAAGAAGTGTTGACAAGAAATAACCTTGTATTTCGCAGAAAGTCATTAAAGTAGAGACGAGCAAAGCTTTTCTGTACAAGCTGTTGTGAAACAATGAAAAAAAATTGAACAAAAAGTGGTTAAATTTTGAAGACAAAAAGAAATAATAAATTATGACTAAAACTGATGTACCTTGTTATATGGAGAATGAAAAACAAAATAATCTGAATCAGAGATTGAGAACTGCTTTCCTTCAAACTTTTCAAACCTAACAACATCAAATGACTCAATTAGAGCGCACTTCAAGAAACAAAATAAGGGATGCTTTTAGAACAATATTCCATGACTTACTTGCTGCAGTACCGGTTATAACAAGCATCAAGGGCCATGAGGTAGCATGTTTGTGATAGCTTGCCATCAACAACCTAGATAAGTGCAATGAATATGAGAACCTTGCATATCAAGATTTTGATAACTAAAATTAGTTGAGACTTGAGACTAAAGCCTTGAAAGAGATGCTCAAGAAAATATTTAAGCCCCTGGACATATTATAAAGGGGTTGGGAACTTAAAAACACCACTGATTCATAATTGTATAGTACCTGGCAGAAAAAATGATAACTTAGATTAGGATTGAAAGAAAACAAACCGGATATTCACTTGCAAGGTTTGGCTTATAGAAATCATAGACATGACTCATATGTGTTCCCCTGTATTTACTTTCAAAAGAAAAAGGAGCATTTGGTCCAATCAGCATTGCAATGGCAGCAGCACCACCAGTAGGCCGAGCTGGCCCTTCTGCATAAACCTAGAGGAAAAGAACTAGTAAGTATAGAAAGAAACATCATATGATTGCTAAAATTGGTTAGCATGAGAAAGCAAGCAGTTTCCAGGATCATACTGCACTATCTGTACAGACAACCAATCCATAGCGTTCATCCCATGAGCTACTTTCTACCCAGTTCACACAATTAAACAAGGCAGCTGTTCCACCATAGCATGCATTTGTTGAGTCAACGCCTTCAACATCAGTATTACCGTATTCCTGCATTTTTCAAGTATAGGATGAAAAGTAAATGACCTTTGTAAGGAAACAGGAATAATTTGCACTTGACTGACTTTATATAACATGAAACAGAGAAATGGTATGGCACGTGGTTCCAAGAAACATAAAGAATAACTTGTAATTGATTATATTTAACATGAATTTTAAAAAAAAAATTGGCCCTTGGTTCCAAACTGTGATCATCAAAACAATCTAATTCTCTTAAAAGATGTGTACTCTACAAACACAACACATGTTAAGATGTGAACTATAAAATTGATGCCTAAACAAGGATAGCAACAAGCTTGCCAAAGAGGTGCACCTCAAATATTTGCATTATCCAAGTCTTGATGGACTTGCTTTTGTCTATGACTGTCTCACTGCCAACTTCTAGACGGCCAATCTGTTTCGGATCAATCTGATATTTCTTTAGGAGGGATGTTACAACTGTCAAGCTGAACAGAATATAATTAGTATTCAAACTTGAGCCAGAAAAATAAGATGTCAAAACATCATATAAATCCAAATAATTTAGAACTGCCATTATCATCTTTAAGTACAGCCAGCATGGAAGTGAACAATGATATCTAGTAGTTAAGAGAGGTATATTGTAATGAGTCACTGTGCAGCAAAATTATCAAAGGTTACATAATTTCAGAGGTTATGCGTATTAGTCTCTGAAAGAGTATAATTAGGTAGTATCCATCGTAGCACGACAAATCAATGAAGAAAATACACCTACAAATTGGCTGCATCATGGAATCTTGATTGATTCATCTATTTCTGAGCTATTTAGTTACCTCCTAAACTAATATAGATCAAATGACCAAACAAAGAAGAAAAAAAACTCCTAGGTAGTCTATAATGACTACCTTTATAGACTACCTAAGGCATTAAACCGACATTCTAACAGCATGCCATCCTTAACTTCAATATGAAAACCCTTAAGTCCTTCCATTTTTATCTTGTGAGAACAGTACAGAATAGGTGGTTTGTTACCTCATAGAGATCACATCTTCCACTTCAGTGCAGAAGGCCATACAGTCTTGGCCAAGCCCAATAGTATACTTCCCTTTACTCGCCCCATCATGAGCCTCAAGCGCTTCCTGCAGCGATAAAATGCAATATTATCATTATCATAGATTCCGATTAAGAACATCCCGATACTCCAATAAAATAATTTACAAGAAAAATTAAAGCATTGTCCCAGCATCCGTGAGGTAAATGCCAAGAACAATTGAAGAAAAGGCTGAGTTTTGCACAGGAAATCGGAATATATACTAAAAGCTATCCGCGTAGACACAAAAACTAGTTACGACACAGTTGTGTTCCTTTTTTATCCAGTTGCTGCCACTAAACGCTCTTTTTGAATTCGTTATCTATATACCCAAACATGTTTCGATAAAAAAAAACCATGTTCCTCTAATCGCCAACAGAGAAGAGAACAAACTGCCACAGTTTAATAAGAAAATCCAACGAGAACGATTCGGCGCGTACAAATTGAAATCAAGAGAACGACAAAGGCCATAAAAATCCAGTCCACAGACCCCCTTCATCCTAAAAACTATCTCAAGCTAACCCAGCGATTCATGATCCACCCAGGATAAATCCATCTCTACAAGCCCAAATCGATCAAAATGAGAAACAAAAAAGAACCCAAAACCCCGACCATGCCAAAGAAAGAACTCGAACCACAAAAATTTACAGATCAGAACGACGCCGAGAAAACTCAAACTGGCTCCGAGAATCCGTACCTGTTGGACGCAAGTCGGAGGGAAGTAAATGTCCATCGCGAGAATGCCCACATCCTTCGGCCTTCCCGATTCCATCCCTAACAAGGCTCAAAACCCTCGTCCTCCTGATCGCTGCTTCTTCCGATCAATCGAAGTGCGCCTCCCCGAAGCTCTCCCTGACCCGGACGAAACGTCGTCGGATGCCAAGCCGGCGGATGTGGCTGGGAGAGAGACGCGGCGGCGAAATTTGTACTCCACGGATCAGCTCCAAGCCTACCACTCCGGCCACCAAATTTAGCGTTAATAACCGTCGTGCCACCTGGGGCCGACGGACTCGCCCGTGCACTGTCGACCTGATCGAGGACCGCAACTATCGTGAGCTGGGAAATGCGTTTGTTCGTCGGATTTTGATCCGACGGACCATAAGGGTCCGGATAGGGTAGGCGGAGCATAAAGCGCGCTCGCAAACTCACAACCAACTGTCACATTTTGTTCCGGTGCGCACGTGGCTGACCTGTGCGTGTTGGGAAGTCCTTTCTATTAACCGGGCCGAATTAAATTATTCGTCTTTACTTACCCATTCTCTTACCGTCCTCTCATACATAATGGGTCGCAGCGTTGAAGATAGTGGATTGACCGGAGCAGGGATGCGAAAGCTTTTCCTGATTACTGCATGTTTATTTTTATTTAGCGAGAAAAGAAAATTAAAATCAATAAATTTAGCAAAAACAAATAATATTTTAATAAATTGTATGGATACTTTTGATTTATTAACAAAAATAATATATCATTAATTTAATATATTCCATACTTTCTAAAAACTTTTATCAGGAATATCAGTTTTAATAAAACTATTAAAAATATATCAACACTCTGCTATTAAAAGTATTTAATAAATTAAACTAAAAAATATGGTAAACTCATTAAAAAAAACTTAAGGTATAAGAACATTCACATGAGATATTTTAAATAAAAAATTTATCATAAATTTTATATTTTATTTAAAAAAATCTTGCATCAATTATCTTATCCATTTCCTAAATTTAAATTTAATAAATAATAATTTTTAAATTTAAAAAATAAAATATCATCCCTAAATATTAAATATTATTTTCACTCATATTTACATTAAATATTATTCTCATCATTAACATAAATAATATTAAAAAATTATAAAAGAGAGAAAAATAATAATAAATAAATAAATATATGATAAATTATAAGGAAGCTAATATATTGTGCAGTAAAAATAAATATCCAAATTTAAATAAAATAATTTTTTTATCTTAAATCTTAAATTTTATTTTAAAAAATTAATAGGGATACTCTAACCGTCAATCCTTGAAATTAAAAAATTATATCAAGGAAATTGTAATTAATATAATAAAAAATAGTGTAAGTCATGTAATAACGACACCAAAGATTATAAATAGATAATATTAAAAGATTGTGAATTCACAATGATAATTATACCAAGCTCAATATGTCAACTCACTTAAGTTTTGGTTAAGTTTGTGCTTGGACTTGACCTCGGCCCCTTTCTGACTCCACTTTAGACCCAAGTTGAGTTTCAATTCAAACTAGTGAGGTGATTTAAAACACCTCGACTAAATTCATCCAAAAGATTTGCAAACTAATAATTAATTCGATCATAACTAGACCTGCATCGAATTGAATTTACACCGTTCACATATCTGTTAACCAAACTAATGTGGGTCTAGTTATGGTTGAACTGTAGTACTGGTTTAATAAAGTCTGATATGTATAATCCTCATTCATGGTTCATATTACTACCTTGATATCCTCATTCATTGTTAATGTTTCTATATCGTCAACTGCTTTATTGTCTGTACTTTTACATCATTTGATTATGATAAAAATAAAAAAATCTTCCCATCTTCTAATATGGACTATAATTTAATTTTATATATATATAATTTAAAGACAGGCTATAAAAAATATATGAAACATATAAGATGAATATAATTATTTTTTACTTAAAAAAATAATTATAAAGATTTAAAAAAATATATAGATTCCTCAAGTCATTTTCATCTTAGATAACTTACAAAAGATTATGTATTAAATTATTTAAAATTATTTAAAATCATGTTCAGTATTATTAAAATTATATAAAAATGTTATAGCAACTAGTAATTAATGATAGCTATAATAGTTCATTTCAAGTTAAGATTAAATAATTGTAATGAAGTGATAAAAAATTTATACATATAAAAGTTAGGATTGGTTCGGTACTATATAAAATTTTCATATGAAATCATCAATCGTATTAAAAAATTTGATATAAGAAAAATATATTTCAACATCGTATCTAAAATTTGGTATATTAAAATTTTAGTATGTCAGATTTTTAATATGATATAAATTTTAATATTGTTCATATTAAAAAATTTGATATATCAAATTTTCAATACAGTATCGATATAATATTATTCTGAACAAACACTGCAAAGTGGAGAGAAATATGAATGAATAAGTTATGAAGATGATTTTCTTGTTAGGTTAGACTGGTAGATTTAATTATTTAAATACTAAAGTCTAATACAAGACTTTCATGACCAATTAAAAAAAAAGACTTTATAAAAAAATATATTTAGTATTTTGATATATGTTGAAATATTAAAAAAATATTAAATTTCATATCAATATTTATAACCTATCAAATTTTTTGATATATTATATTTGATATTATGCTGTATCAAAATTTAATTTTAATATATTGTTAATTTTAATATGTTTGATATATAATATATTAAAATTTTTGATATTTTTCCCAAGATAAATATTGTCGGATTTACAACCAAACAATTAACCTCATAAAGTTAACAAATAAAAAAAGAAATAAATAAATGTCAGAAGAAAACAAGACCAAGATCAAAGTTTGTCTACATATTAAATTTTATAAAAACTTGTATAGTAGCCAAACCTAAGAAATTGAAAAGTCAAACATACTCAAAATTTGAGCTTCATAATATAACTTACGTTTTATATCAGCCTCCAATTGTAAAAAAAACTTCTTGTTCCGGCTTTGAAGATAGACGATCTTCATACCTACTAAATTGCTATAAAAAAAATTAAGAGAGAAAAGTTACATCGTCACACAAAATATAATTGAAATTCAATAACTAGCTCAACCATATTTATTTAATTAGAGATTTGAATACAAATTTTTAAATGTACTTCCATATATTAGTTCAATCAGAGCTTCAAAATTATATAAATGTTTGATATGGTTATATCAAAATTTTAATACAATTTTAATATAACTTTATCTTATAAAAATTATATATAAAAAAATTATATTTGCCTCATTAATTAAAGAATAAATAACGTATAAGAATAAATAAAAGCCACAAAGATAATTTTCTTATTAGATTAGGCCAATTGATTTAATTATTTAAACTTTAAAGTTTAACACAAGATTTTCAAGTAAAAATATAAAAGAATTTATCCGATATTTCAGTATATCAAAATATTAAATTTAATATCGATATTAAAAATTTTGATATGATATAATATCGAAATCAAATTTTTTAATATATCATTAATATCGATATGGTAAGTACAGTATATCAAAATTTTCATACAATATCGAAATTTTTGAGATACTATTAATATTAAATAAAATGTTTTTTATATAATATTTTTAATAAATTAAATTAAAAAAATATAATACTTATGATATAACTGTTAGAAATAAAAAATATGATTGAGTATTATGTTTTTTTAAAAAAAAGATTGAAAACAATAATTAAGAATAATTTTTTAAATTTAACAATTTTAAATTGAAGACAGGAGGTCCTCCTTCCTTATTTCCAAGAAATTATTCCTATGATAATTCAATCTCTATTCTACAATTTATAAGTATCAACTCAATTATATCATAAATATTAAAAACTTTTAATGATAAAAAATGATAACACTCATTTCAAACATCATAATCGATTCTCAGATTATATAAAAAAAGATAAATCATGAATAATTATTAATTCGGATAATGAGAAAAAAAATAATAACTATTAGTTATTAATAAGAATTAATTCTAAATCTCATAAAAATAATAATATTTATATATTAATCAACTATTCGTCCGAGGGGGCGAATGCGGAAGATTCTTGTTGGCAAAAAAGATAAAACACTTATCCCCAGTGCTTCCGTCAATCCGTCTCAAGATTAACATGAAAAAAATAAATTATAAAAATTAATCTAATTAGTTTGAATAATAATTAATATATAAACAAAACAAAATTTTAATTATTAATTAAAATTTGAATCTCAAATTTCATATGATAATATATCATCAATCCATCTAAATGAGAAATTACTGACTATATGCAAGGCGACCATGACATTGACAACCTAATTCGCATTCCTGCCTGCCTGTTGGCCGGCAAAGACAAGTCCATTTTTATTAATTTGTTACTCACAACGAATGGGCCGGGGGACCGGGCTTTCTTCATCCGCTCGCCGGCTCAAAATTCTCTACGTCGTCTCAAATGTCCACCACCACCAAGTGCAATGCCAATCCAGAACAGAACAGAACAGAACAGAACAGAAGAGCCAAAAATGGCATCAATTTAATACAATTATGTCAGTGAGCAAGATTTTATCTTGATTATAATTATGTCGCCTTAATCCATCACCGACACCGTCTCATCTCCTTGCTTCGATCCTCTCCGTCCACGTCTTTGTAGATCCAAAAGCATGCCATTAATACTAGACAGTGAGTGAGTGAGTGAGTGAGAATAGGATAGTACTCACTCAGCAGGAGGAGCAGAGCAGAAGCCATGATGGATTCCGGCGGCACCACCACTCGCCGGAGCAGCAACCCCGCCCGCCTCGACCCCACCGCTCCTCT
>JBBUKS010501832.1:0-14239 GCA_038050645.1 Hedychium gardnerianum | reverse complement strand
ATTACGGAGTTAACACAGAATAATAATATATAAGTGTAAAATAATTTGACAGTCTTTGGACTGTCTTGGTCTTAACTCTTAGGTTTCCAGTGAAACCCTAGGTCAAACCGACGCTTACTGTTCCCTCTCGGGAAACACGTCCTCACCTATTCCTCTCAGGAGAGATTTATTATTGTCAAACATCTGGTCCTCCAGATCTGTTTAGACTTTTTCTCAGCATCTGATATTGACTTTTGAGACTTCCCGCTAGATGTCCGATCATCGACTAATCTATACTTTTATTTGGTATTCTCAACCCTGAGAGCTTCCCGCCTAGTGTCTTAGACTTCTAGGACTTCTGTTTGATGTCCTTGATCTGCCCAGTCCCATGGACCAGGATTTCCTTGCCTAGCCGTAACTAAGACTTCCTTACCTAGCTACAACTAGAGCTTCCTTGCCTAGCATCAACTAAGACTTCTTTTGCCTAGCCTCAACTAGGACTTTCCTGGTTAAGCTGCCTACACACTTAGTCAAGCTCATTATAACACAACAAATCTTAACTTTGAACCTTCGTCAACATCAAAACTCAGGTTTGATTTTTGGTGCTCCTACACCAACATTTGAGACTATTTAAACATTTATTTAGTTAGTTTTGAGTTAGTTTTTGATCATTTCTTTTCCCCAAAATGATGAATTTTTGGATGTCTATTGCCTTATATCTGCGAAATCAATGGGTCTTTAGAAGATTATTTCTGATGTTCGTGTTCGAATTAAAGGTTTAAATAGCTTCTGTTACGTCGCTATTTTATTGGCTTTTAAATCAAGTGATCTTGTGAACCAAAAAAATATTCTTGAGATGAATGTGATTATTATTATTATTATGTTAATATAAATTTTATACTCTCTTATTTTTTGATATGAAAATATAAATATTATTAAATATTATTATATTAAAATGATAATTAAATTATTAATTATTTTAAATTTGTATATATAATAATATCATCAATGATATCATATCAAATATCGATATTATATATATATAATTATTAATTAATTTATATATAAACAATCTTTTTAATTTTTTTTTTCGAATTCTATTAAGATCCCAAATCAATCTGGCATAAAATCACTATTCTACTAATTTCTTGTCTTCTTCTTGTTTTTTTTTTATGAAATGGCTTTTTTTTGTTCGTCAAGGACAACGAATCGACAGACTTGATCGCCAAGAAACTACAGATAGGACGAAGCCATCCGGATCAAGTTTGTGCGAACTTTCTCGGTTCCTTCAACTTCATTACGCCACGTCCACATAATAAATTCAAACGACAATACGAGCACGCCAACCAAGACCACCGGATGTGATGACTGGTGCCATAGCCTCACCCATGCAATCGCCATTATCGAGTTATACAAAATCAATTAGCATATTTCATCTGAAACCGGCATCTTAAATATCTCATCTAAGTAAACAAATAAAATTATATTTTAATAATTTCTTTAAAACGATTTTATATTTTCTAAAAAAAATAAATCACAAAAGATTTTAAATTTATCTATGATAATATTTCTATATAAATTATCTAGAACAACTTAGATATCTCATCGATTTAGCACGTGGGAAAAAGGCAAAAAATTCTAAAAAATGCCTCTCGATATTATACAATTTTCTCTTCTAGTGATCGTCCGAGTTTTGAAATGTCAAAATCTCATTGAGACCTTTTTATTTTATCCTCAGAATATCCCATCACCAATCTCCATATGCAAGGCCGGGGGATTTGGACGATTTCAGAACTGGATGCATTACTAAAATTTTGAGAAAATATTTGGAAATTTTCCTGAAAAAAATAAAAAAATTATAGAGAGTAGTCAGCTTGCATCATGCTAATGCATCTGCTTATTCGTCCATATTAAGTGTCCACTGTTTTCAGATTTTTTTTTAATTTAAATATTTAATTTTTCAAATTAATTAATTTTTAAAATAATTGATCCAATTCATATTTTTTTTTATAAAATAAATTTAGAAAGCATGAAATTTTTTGAAATTAATCATGTCGGATAAATATCTTTTCCTAGTAATTAATCTTAAATAGTAATAAAGGGTGAAATGCTCGCTCCTAGTATTCCATCAATTTGTTTCAGACTAACAATGACATCATTTTTTTTAAAAAAAATGTTTTTTTATTTTTTATAATAATTTTTTAGTTTTTTTAATTTACATATTCAATTCTTCGAATCAATTAATTCTGAAAATAATCGATTCGATTTTACAATTTTTTTTTTAAATAAATTTGAAAAACATAAATAATACAATATTTCAGGACTATCATGATTAGTAATTGACTCATAAATACTTAATTCTAGCAATTGAGTCATAAATATTTAATTAATTATGGAACCTTTCTTTGTTTTTAGTGACACCGCACATCGTGGGCTAATTAATTCTATAAACAAAAATAGAAAGAAATTGAAGTCCCCCGCGCTCTGCTCTTCACTCTTCTTCGATCTCGAGAGAAAATAAAATAAAAGCATAAATAAAAGTGCCGTATCTTTAAATTATTAAAATATATTAAAACTAATATTATTTTTTTTAAAAAAAATAGATCTCCACCCATCATTTGGCACTAGAAATTAATAAATTAAATTTCTCACTGCAAGTCAACATATCGTAGGAATTCTTAACAGTTAATATATTATGAACGCTAGAAACTAATTATTTAGTCGATTAAATCTGTAAGAATTGTAAATATTTGAATCTATGTAATAATGTTATGATCAAAAGAATTAATCTTATTGTTTTTAATAGTTGCAGTGTAATTAGTCATTTATTTCTTAACTTATAATATACGTTTTAATTTTGATAAAAAAAATAATTAAATAGAATGCAAGTGTTTTTGAGGGTTTTTTTAGTTGCAAGTGGATACATACTTTCGCTTTTAAAAAAAATCATCTATTTGATCATATTAAGTGCATTTATTTATTTATAAAAATAATATACGAATATAAAAATCATTATAAAAATATTTATTTTGTGTAAAAATAATACATATATTTTTTTATTAATTTTGTATATATATATATATATATAGATAGATCTCAAGATATAATATATATATTATTATGAACGTTAGAATAATTCTCCTTCAACCTGTAAATATTTAAATCTAAATAATAATATTATTATGCATTAACATTTATTTTTTTTATTTTATAAAAAACATAAAAATCTTAACAAATCCAGTGGACAAATAAGAAGTGCTGATACAATACAGTGAAAGAATAAAGATACAATTCTCATCCAGAAAAAAGTTTATTGATTTTCATCTAAAAAAGGAAAATTATAAATTATATTAATTTAAAACGTGAAGAATATATATGATCCTAATATCTTTTTATAATTTGTGATATATTCTTTATAAAATAATATAAAAAGTTTATTTTATTTTAATAGAATTCACTTTTTTCAAAAAAAAAATAATTTTTTAAAAGTTCAAACTAACTATAAGAATTAATGATCGCATAAGTGCATTCCTTAAATATATTTTTATCTTAGTAAAAAATAATAGAATGTAAGTGTTTTAAATAAATTTTTATTTTAAAAATTATATATTTAATTATATTAAGTGCTTTTATTTATTAAAAAAAATACTCTGTTATTTATATTGGAATCATTATAAAAAGTATGCACAAATGATACATAAAAGAGAAAGATAATTACAAAGATATTTAATTAACAAAGTTCAAGTTAATTTTAATTTTAATCAATTAACAGATAAAATTAAGTGCTTTTATATTAAAAATACTGAGTTGATGAGTCGTTCATTATGAACCCTTCTTAATTTAGTTTGATGATTAATAAATTAAATTTATTATTTTTAAAATTAATCGATATAAAATAAATATAGGTTGAAAAAAATTCTAATTGTGCTATCCTGCCAAATACAGGTACGTACAAATAATTTATCATCTTTTGCGAGGCACAAAATTTAGACTATAAAAAACACTTTACATGTGAAAAAATAAAACTATTTGTAGTTTTGTCAGGAGTGTCAAATTTATAGGGCAGACAAAATTCTTTATAGTTTTGTCGGGAGTGTCAAATTTATAGGGCAGTACCCTTTATAAAGATAGTCTATTTTTAAATGATATTTTTAGAATTTATCTTCTACATCTTGATTAAAACTTAATTGAAAATTAAACACTCCTCTAAAATCATTGATTTATTATTTATCTACGAACTTAATTGAAAACTAAACACTCCTCTAAAATCATTGATTTATTATTTATCTACGTATTGGATCTACGCACTTGACTTGCACAACTGCTGGCATGCATTTATTCCATTTCATGAATTATTAATGAAGGTTCGGCCATATTTTTTAATATTATATTTAATTGAAAAAAAAAGAGAGCCGTCTCTCACGAATTCTCCTAGATGCATATATATATATTTATTTATTTATTTGTTGGAAAAGAATTCAAAAAGAAAGAAACGAATCATGAAAAGCCATTTTTTTTTGGTTTTTATGCTGTATTCTCTACAGCGACGCTGTTCCTATAAACCAGAGGTTATTTGCCATTAGCTCCGAGGAAATCCTTCTCGAGCGATCTCGAGAAGCATGGTTTCTTCACAGTTACACAACATACAAGGTCGAAATCCTCAAATATATATTTCCCTCTGAAATCTTTCAACTTTCTTCTCCTTTTTATTTCTTTTTTTTTCATTCTTTTGAACTATATTATTCTTTCTTCTTTCCATGCATCGATCTTCAGAAAAAAAAAAAATCTGATTTTGCAGGTTGGTTCAGCTTGATTTGTGAGGAAGGATTTGATTTGGGAGCCCCGTGCACACAGAAGAGCTTGATAGACTTGATCAACACTGTCTTCCTCATCACTTACACCCTGTGCTTGCTTATACTTTGCCTCAGAAGACAATACATCAGCAGAAACAGGCACAGGGAATGGACTCCCTTCATCACCTCCCTTTGTTGTGCTTTAACTGGCATTTCATACTTGACTGCAGGTTTGAGAACCCTAATTCTCAAAGAATACAAGTCTATGAACTGGAACTGGTTCTCCTGCTTCATCAGAAGTCTAGTTTGGATAGCTTTATCAGTTTCCTTGACCATCCAACCCATGAAGCAGCTGGTGCAAATCATAAGCTTGGTGTGGTGGATTTCATTTCCGCTTCTATTTTCTGCATGCAATGTGAATCTTCTCCTGAGACATCACCAAAACCTTCAAATCCTCGATCTGTTATCATGGCCTGTGAGCTTACTACTTCTGTTCTACTCCATCAAGCTCATCGTTCGAAGGGAGCTTCAGGGAGGAGAAGAACATGACTTATGTCAGCCACTATTGAGCCAGAAGAGCTCGAGGAAGCCTGGTTTTTTTAGTCTCGTGTCATTTTCATGGTTAAACCCTTTGCTAAAGCTTGGCTACTCCAAACCTTTGCAACTCAACGACATCCCTCCTCTGTGTCCCGAAGACACTGCTCAGCAAGCTTACGACAGATTCTTCCAAGCATGGAGTACTGCTCAAAGACACAGCAAAGGAAAAACCACCAATTTGGTTTCTTCATCACTGTTCAAATGTTACTCGATAGAGCTTTCAGTGTCAGGGTTTTATGCATTACTGAAAGCTGTAACAGTTTCTTCTTCCCCGATTCTACTCTATGCGTTTGTGCGGTACAACTACCTCGAGGAGAGAGAGCTCAAGATTGGTCTTGCGCTTGTTGGTCTCTTGGTCGTGATGAAGGTGGTGGAGTCCCTGTCTCAAAGGCACTGGTTTTTCGAATCGAGGAGGTTGGGCATGAAGATGCGATCGGCTTTGATGGCGGCTGTGTTCGAGAAAATGCTCAAGCTCTCATGCCAAGGAAGGAGAAGGCATTCCGCCGGAGAAGTTGTGAACTACATTGCGGTGGACGCGTACCGTCTCGGGGACTTCCCTTACTGGTTTCACATGGCGTGGAATCTTCCACTCCAGTTGCTGCTCTCAGTGGGGATAGTCTTCTGGGCTGTGGGTCTTGGTGCTCTACCAGGATTAGTCCCTCTGGCCATCCTCGGGTTCGCGAACGTCCCCTTCGCGAAGATCCTTCAAGATTGCCAAGCCAAGTTCATGGTGGCTCAGGATGATAGATTGAGGGCTACATCTGAGGCCCTGAACAACATGAAGATTATAAAGTTGCAGTCATGGGAGCAGCACTTCAGAAGCATGATCGAGAGCCAGAGAGATGTAGAGTTCAAGTGGCTTTCGGAGATTCAAAACAAGAAGGCTTATGGGTCTGCGTTATACTGGATGTCGCCGACAATTGTTTCCGCTGTGATCTTGGCAGGAACAGCAGCCATGGGAACTGCTCCTCTGGATGCTAGCACAATTTTCACAGTCCTGGCAACACTCCGAGTTATGTCGGAACCGGTGAGAATGCTGCCTGAAGTGCTCTCGATGATGATCCAAGCAAAGGTTTCATTAGACCGCATCAATGCTTTCCTGCTCGAAGATGAGATCAAAGAAGAGGATGTCATGAAAAACCAGGCACAAGATTCAAGCCTTGGCATCCGAGTGCGAAATGGATCTTTTTGCTGGGAGCCGGATGAATCAGTTCCCACATTGAAGAACCTGAATTTGAGCATCAATAGAGGAGAAAAGATTGCGGTTTGTGGGCCTGTCGGTTCCGGAAAATCGTCACTCTTGTATGCTATGCTCGGCGAGATTCCTAAACTTTCAGGATCTGTGAGTCACTAAACAAGTTGCTTTCATTGAATCTTTCAGTGAAACACAGTACTTCATAGCAATTTTTGTTCAATATTCTTCTTCCCTTGTAGGTCGAGATCTTTGGATCGATTGCGTATGTTTCACAGACATCCTGGATCCAAAGCGGGACAATTCGCGACAACATTCTATATGGCCAGCATATGGACAGGGCACTATATGACAAGGCCATCAAATGCAGTGCATTGGATAAGGACATCGACAATTTTGATCATGGAGACCTTACCGAGATCGGGCAGAGAGGGCTGAACATGAGTGGAGGGCAGAAGCAAAGAATTCAGCTTGCAAGAGCAGTCTACAATGATGCAGATATCTACCTCCTGGATGATCCCTTCAGTGCTGTCGATGCGCATACTGCTGCAATTCTTTTCCATGTAAGAAGTGTGCCATAAGCGAAATTGTTTGATTCATCTTATGAATATTTTGTACTCACTCGAATGAGAACTTGTAGGATTGCGTGATGTCGGCTTTGAAACACAAGACTGTCATTCTTGTCACTCATCAAGTCGAGTTCCTCACTGAAACTGATAGAATTCTGGTGAAGTAGCTTTTTCTGAAGGATGATTTGCCTCATGGTAATTAAAATCTTATTCGATATGTGGTTTTCGTTGCTAGGTGATGGAGAATGGAAAAGTCGCACAAGAAGGAACCTACGACGAACTACTGAAGTCCGGGGCAGCTTTCGGAAAACTTGTAAATGCTCATCAATCTTCAATCAACAATTTAGGGTCTTCGAAACTTGAAAACAAAGCTCGAGCAGAAAACACGAATGGCGATCAAGAGATCAATACCGATCAGCCCGCAAAACAGGATAGTGAGGTCGAAATTTCGACAAAGGGCTTCTCAGCAGTGCAGCTAACAGAAGAGGAAGAAACTGAAATAGGTGACCTTGGATGGAAGCCACACCATGATTATCTCCAAGTTTCAAAGGGCTATTCTCTTTTCGTTTTGATGATCGTGTTACAATTGATATTCGTGATCTTCCAAAGCCTTTCGAGCTATTGGCTAGCCGTTGGTGTGCAAGTGCAGCATTTCAGCAAAGGAATTCTGATAGGAGTTTATTCATTTTTCTCCATTCTTAGTTGCTTCTTTGCATATTCTAGGAGCTTGGCAGCCGCTAAGCACGGCTTAAAGGCCTCAAAAGCTTTCTTTACTTCATTCATGGATTCAATCTTTGAAGCTCCTATGTTGTTCTTCGACTCAACTCCTGTCGGAAGGATTCTAACACGGGTACGATACATATTTTGGGCTCAATTGTATCATAATCTACATACTATGTACTTTGAGTTCCTATGCAGGCGTCTTCCGATTTGAGCATCTTGGACTTTGACATACCTTACTCCATTGTGTTTGTCATTGCTGGATCAACTGAACTCATCGCGATGATCATAATTATGGCATCTGTGACATGGCAAGTTGTGATCGTAGCAATTCCAGTGCTGATCATAATGGTCTTTGTTCAAGTAATTCTCCATCATCAACTCTTCTACTGTCGAAAGTTTTAAGCATTGTTTTACTTCTCAATCCAATCATGCAATTTCTAACTTCTCGTAACATTCAAGAGGTACTATGTGGCTTCAGCAAGGGAGCTTGTGAGAATCAATGGAACAACCAAAGCACCGGTGATGAACTCTGCGGCTGAGTCACTGCTCGGTGCTGTCACAATTCGCGCTTTTGGCAAGATTGACAGGTTCATCAGAACTAATCTACAACTCATAGATATGGATGCATCGTTGTTCTATTACACGGTGGGTACACTTGAGTGGGTGCTACTACGCGTCGAAGCACTCCAAAATTTAACCATTTTTACTTCATCTCTTTTCCTTGTTCTGCTTCCTCCAACAGCGATTTCTCCTGGTACTTGAACTATCATTTTTTTTGTTGCTTTACTAATCTTGTGTTTGATGACTAAACTATTTCGGATGTGTTTCAGGATTTTCTGGCCTCTGCCTATCCTATGCTTTGTCGCTCTCTAGTTGCCAAGTCTTCTTGACGCGATTCTACTCCAGTCTTGAAAACTTTGTCATATCAGTAGAGCGGATAAAGCAGTTCATGCACATCAGACCTGAGCCGCCGGCGATCATCAATGAGAGGAGGCCTCCACCTACATGGCCTAGTGAAGGGAGGATAGATTTACAAGAACTCAAGGTTAGATGTCTTACACCATTTAGTCATTTCATCCCAATGTGCATGACTGAGCTCTTTGTTCATAAAGTTACTATCAACAATGTTCAGGTGCGATATCGTCCAAATGCCCCTCTTGTTCTCAAAGGAATCACTTGTGCCTTCAAAGCAGGCAACAAGATCGGGGTTGTCGGGAGAACCGGAAGTGGAAAAACCACCCTCATAAGTTCTCTTTTTCGTTTGGTCGATCCTAGCAGTGGGAAGATTCTTATTGACGAACTTGACATATGCTCGATAGGCCTAAAGGATCTTAGGATGAGGCTCAGCATAATACCTCAAGAGGCTACACTTTTCAGAGGCAGTATCAGAAGTAACTTGGATCCTCTTGGCCTTTACACTGATCAGGAAATTTGGGAGGTTAGCCTTGTTCTCGATCTAAACAAACTCGTAATCGACTACGATCATCATTTGGTGATTTCAGGCTTAAGAAAAATGTAAACTGAAAAAAAAAAAATCTATTTGGCATTTGCAGGCTCTAGAAAAATGTCAACTGAAAACAGCCATCAGTAGCCTTCCTGCTCTTCTGGATTCAGCTGGTGAGTTTGATTTATTATTCATCGAAATAAAACAAGATCGAGACTTGTGTTCACTTGCCTGATTCCTCAGTGAATGATGATGGCCAAAACTGGAGCGCCGGGCAGCGCCAACTCTTCTGCCTCGGCCGCGTTCTCCTCCGAAAGAACCGAATTCTCGTGCTGGATGAAGCAACCGCATCCATAGACTCTGCAACTGATGCTGTGCTGCAAAGGGTCATCAGGGAGGAATTCTCAAACTGCACAGTTATCACCATCGCGCACAGAGTGCCAACCGTCGTCGACAGTGACATGGTCATGGTTCTTTCTTATGGTATTTCCGGAGCTCAATCTGTACAATGAACTCAGATTTGCTTTTTCTGTCATGGATTGTATTTGAGCTTAGAACATTATGTTTGTGACAGGCAAAATGGTGGAGTATGATGAGCCTTCGAGACTGATTGAGAACCAGAGCTCTGCCTTCTCTAAGCTTGTGGCAGAGTACTGGTCCAACTGCAGAAGAGATTCCTCTCATTCACTTTCAAGCCAGTGAGGTGGAATTTGGAGTAGAGGCAGAAGATGAGCATGAACCCCCAAGCTATTTGGGTCACCAGGGTTTCAACACTCTGTTATAATTCTAATATCTTAGAGAAAGATAAAGTATTGAGCATGTTAAATGAATTTCAAGTTTCGTTAGAAACAGAAATTAATTAGTCATTTCTCAATATTTTCTCCTCAATATCTTAGATAAATTCAACTTTTTCTCATATTTTCTGTTTTATGCTTTTCAAATTGTTAATAAATATAGGTAAATGAGTCACAATTGTAGTTACCAAGTAAAACTCACATAAATATATTTCGTATATAAAGATAAGAGGCCCAGAATCCACCTAGTAAAAATTGAGTGATACGTGCACTAATGGACCCAAAGGTCCCTTTATTTCGTTGTGATAAAAGACGAAACGCTTGTTTCAGCACCCCTGTTAATCCGTCCTAGGATTAACATGAAGGAAATAAATTACGAAAGCTAATCTAGCTAGTCCGAACAGTGACTAGTACATAAGAGAGGACAGAAATCTGACTACTAATCAGGATTTGATCCCTAGACCTTATTATAATAACACTTTACGTATCATCCTTTAGTTCATGGAACTAAAGCTAATAATGAGTATATGTCACAACCCAAATGACGTGGATGTGATAAAGGTCTCTTCACTTAGTCTTGCATCACTGCATTATAATAACCATTAGACAAAATGCACCCAAGTATAATAATAATAAATAGTGATCCTAGGATAATAATATAATAATAAAATAAATATCAATTTTGATGAAGTAATGATTGAATTTTTTTTATTAAATGATTAATCAAAAAATACTTGATTGATGAGTGATTCGTTATGAATATTTTTTGATTTATTTTAATAATTGATAAAAAAAAAATTCGTAAAATTGAATCAATCATGCTAGATTAATTAGTATAAATGGGATATCTAATATTAATTAAAAATAATAACAAAATAATAATAATAATATATTGTGAGAATTTTATTAAATAAGTTAAAATAAACAGATACAATGTTTGACTCATGTGGATGACACATACCTTAGGTCACTAGGTATCTCTGAGCATAATTAAAGCAAAATTGAAGAGTGAGCAAACTAGTGGAAAGTGGAAAATTATATCCTACAGAAGCAAAAATAATCCACAAATTTAATACACTTCCTATTCTTTAAGCGCCAAATAATCAATCTATTCTTGTTATTTTTTTAATTCCTCTCAATTAGTTTATTATTTTTTTATGTTTCCTCTTTATTATATATATATATATATATATATATATGTGACTTACAATCCATAAATACATCAAAACCTCAGTATAAGAAGCAGTTTATTCAATATTGTGTCCATGGTTTTAGGACCATGATCTTATACATGATTGATTTGGAGTTAGGATAAAATCAGATCGGTAAGATTAGATCTTTAGGGTCTGGATCTCTAAATAAAAAAGGTCACAAGATAACTTAGTTTAAAGGCCAACAAAACAATTTTAATAAAAAATATATAGAATCGTTATAACGTATGATCATACCGATTCTATGCGATCCCACTGATTCTGTTATGATTCCACTCCAAAAAAATGATTCCAAACGATTCATGAGCGATTTTGTACTTTTGGATCATAGGTTCATATGATCGTATGATCCTACGATCTGGATAGTGATTTAGTAAACTATGATTGCATTTATAATTTGTAGGATCGTAATCCTATGCAGGATCGTGATCCTTCGTAGGATCGGATCGGTAGGATCAAATCGGTCAGGATTAGATAAGTAAGATCGGATATTGATTTCGTTGATTTGAACACGAATATCGAAAATAATCTTATAAAAATATATTGATTCAGCAGAATATTAAGAAATATGCATTTAAAACTCATAATTTTAAAAAAAAAGAACGAAAGAAAATATTCGTGATGATCAAAATTATCAAATATCAATTAAATAAATATTTTAAATAATCTCAAAATTCTAATGAGACAAAAGACGAAAATAATCCTAATACAATACAAAATTTATTCGGAGCCTCTGAAAAAACTTTAAATAATATTTTTTTGAACCTTAGACGGGTGGTTATAGATTACACCCGATAATAAATATCGATTTCTAAATGAATTTTGATTTGATATATTATGCGTCTCGTGATTCAATTCAATCAAAAGTTATAATCTTTCAAAAAGTAGAATCGTAAGATCATAAAATCATACAGATCTCACTGATCATGTATGATCTCATCCATTCTACTCCAATTTCACTACAAAATCTGATCCCAATCAATCCTGGATTAATACTTTCGGTACGACCCGGATCATAATTTTGTAAACCATGGTTGCATCAGTTCGGTATAAATAGTTTTGTATTTTAGCTTTTCATGATTCTCAAGATAGTTCTGGTTTCTTTGGAGACTATCCAAGGGCCAGACTAAATTATTAAATTAAAACAAGCTGTCTTTAATTCTTTTGTTTAACCCACAACAATTTTATCTATTTCTGTTTTATAATTAAGCAATATGTTTGATAACCCCTGATACGGAAGAGATGAGATAGACTCACGTGGCAAAACTCGATTAACACAATGTCCAGGTAAAATGTTCCTTGACTTGGTCAACGCAACATTCATGTGGAACGACTCTTGACTTGGTCAACATATAACTTACCAGACACTCTATAATGTCTCTTTTAATGCTCCTTAATGTAAGATCAAGTGCATGTGAGAGGAGTGAGGTGAATCACGTATTTTAAAAACTCTCTTCTCATTTTAAAAATCTTATTTGAAAATTTTGAAAATGTATACATGGTTCACATGTAAAACTATGCTCGTTCTACATGGAAATTTTGATGTAAGAAAACGTACGAAAATCTGACGCGATTAATTTTACATGGTTTAGAGCCTTCGCCAACTCTAACTCCAAGGCCCACGACCTTCCGGATCGTATCATTGGACAATCTACTAATTTCCTTTCGAAAAACCCTCGGACAGAGAAATCGATTACAGAGATGGAGTTTGTGTAACAACACTACAACAACTTATTCAAGTAAATTAATTAAGAACAGTAATCAAAACTTTACCGACAACATTATTAGTTTAGCTCGAGGTCGGTGTTGCTCTGTCTGCAGTAGGTGGACGTAGTAGAGCCACAACAGAGCCGGGGCGGAGTAACAGCGCAATAGTATGATCGAGAAAGCTCTTGTAGAAGTTGTGCAGTTGCTATAGCCGAAGACATTCTTTTATGCCGCAATGGGGGCGCCTCCATTAATTTGGGGTGCTTCTATTGAGGCTGATCCAATTAAAAAAAAATTGTTGTTTATCCACACTAAGGCGCCTCCAAGTCATCTGAAGCGCCTCCAAGCCATCCTAGGTGCCTCCAATCCATTCAAGGCGCTTCCAAGCCATCTGAGGTGCCTCCAAGCCATCTGAGGTGCCTCTAACCCGTCCAGGGCGCCTCCAAGCCATCCGAGGCGCCTCCAAGCCATCCGAGGCACCTCCAACCCGTCCGGGGCACCTCCAACCCCTCCGAGGCACCTCCAACCTGTCCGGGGCGCCTCCAACCGCATGTTTGACAAGACAATCTTTCGGAAACCATAACTCTTGACTCTAGACACAGAATCAGGCTTTGTCAGTGACCACGCGTGCAGAATTCGAAGATCTACGTATATCCTTGGAATATAGAGTTAGAAAGATATATGCATGTACATTTTATCATTTATGACTTAGATCATATCTAACCATGACCAGGATCTAGTCACGGTCTCAACTTAGAATTCTACTTTGGACCTAAGTTGGACTGACGCCTAAATCCCTACCGGGGACTCAATCTCACTGGATTTGCTCCTCCAGTTTCTTATCTCACTTATCATTTGTCGAGTTACCTCTTCGACGTCTCTTGACCCACTAGGGTTTCCTGCCATAATCGCACATCTGGACTTCGGCCGTCGTATGGTCCTCCCTAACTCGACTGGACTTCCTGCCAATTGTCTGATCCTCTCTGACCTAGCTGAACTTCATGTCAATCGTCTGGTCCTCCCTGACCCGACTGGATTTCAACCTGGTGTCTGGTCCTCTAGATTCGTTAAGTTAATTAGCATGTACACTTAGCTCAAGAGATTATGAAACACTAGTCTAACTTTAACCTGTTGTTATACATCAAAACTCCGTGTTAGACTATCAATGCAAACTGTACCAATAATTTCTCCTTTTTTGATGTAATGACAACCAAGGTTAAAGTTAGAAAA
>JBBUKS010501823.1:0-14239 GCA_038050645.1 Hedychium gardnerianum | reverse complement strand
GTTTGATGAATTCCAATGAGTCGACAACTCTTATACTATTTAAGCATGTAAAACTCTTATCCAGGCTTGCAATCTTCGAGTAAGAAATATCTGATAAAAGTGATAGATCAACGTCATCTGCACCCTCATCTAGAGATTTTTCAGATTCACTAGGTGTCTCAATTGTCCTTGGTATGACTAGGAAATTGTGATTGAAAAATTCTTCAAATGTCAGCCTCTTAATTGGATTCTAACGAAGAAGTCTCTTGCATATGTGTGTATAATCAGGATATAAACTCATATCTTCTAAAAAATGTAGTTCATGAGATGCCATTATATTCAAAAAAGCTGACGATGAGTATGACCATCAAAAGGTAGCTTCCTAGTGACCAATTAGAATAGAATTGTGCCAACACTCCATAAGTCATCCTTGGCATCGTATTTTTTGTCTTGAATTATCTCAGGAGCCATGTATAAAGGAGAACCACAAAATGTGTCAGCTAACCCTTGAGGCAATAAGTATCTTGCAAAACCAAAATCGTCAATCTTCAAAACGGCAGTTTTATCACTAGTTGATAACAGAAGGTTCTGTGGTTTGAGGTCCTTGTGAATGAGATTATTCTCACGTAGTCCTTTCAATCCTTCAGTGAGTTGCCTTAAGAAGTATCTAGCAACAACCTCCAAAGTGAGAATAGGAATGACCTTCATTAGGGCCTAAAAAGCATAGATGACAATCTCGGTAACGATAACCTGAGCATCGGCTTGTTTGAGAGAAGCAGCACAGCCCTTGCTAGCCACATACCACCGCAGCACTACTAGCAACATAACATCAGTAGTCTTCATCAGGCCATCAGGGGAAAAGTGGCGACATCCATATAGATTGTCGAACTTGCTCTTGGTGACGGAATCGTTCACATTGACGGCGGGGAAGAGAAGGGTACCACTATCTTGCATCCGGTAGAGCCGCTTAACACAAGTAGTAGTCTCTTCCAACACGCCCACAAGTCACTCGCTTTGAGAGTCAAAAGTGGAGATCTCGTGGGTCTGTTCAACCAGCATGTCCATGAAAACCCTTTTCCCGTGCTGGAGGTGTCCCACGAGCGCCACATTGCGGATCAACGAAGGATTGGAAGTTAGACCTAGCAGGAACTCGGTGGCAATGTAGATGGAGTCCTTGACAGCAACTGACGCAAGGGAGAAATCTCCGGGTGCGACGTTCGAAAAGAGGTTGCAGAGAGAGCGTACGAAGAAGAGGATTTGCTAACAAAGAGGAGGAGTCACCTCTAGGTTTAAACGAATAAATTTTATTCAAACCAAAACCAAACTCAACATGTTTTTACAAGAGCACTAACCTTTGTTTAAATAGCCTAAGATATAAGAAAAAATCGCAACAGAAAAAGAAAAAGAAAACTAATCCTAACAAAAAGATAAAATCTAAACTAATTTTTAGAAAAAAAAACTAATTCTAAAAAAAAGATAAAATATAAACTAACTTTTAGAAAAGAAAACTAATCTTAAAAATTTTAAACAAATAAAAGAAGAGGTTAAAAGACCAAATCTAGAGTTTTGGCGGCTGCCAGAAAGTCAATTCCGCCTCATCCAGACTCCGAATAGAGCGCAACCGCGTCAGGAGGCCATAGATTGGTCATCTTCCTTGTCGATAGTCTTGATCGTCCTTCTTCAAGGCTCAAAAAGGAGGCTGATAATCTCGTTTTCTTCTCGTCACAACCCAAAGGGAAACAAAGTCGTATTGAAAAACATAAATTGATCGTGTTGCTGGATGCTCCTGCATCACTAAGCAGGGAGCAACTAGATCACCTAGCTTTGAGTGGCCCACCAAAATTGTATGTATTGGCGGTGATACGCTGTCCATTTTGGCTCATAAACCCCACCTTGATCCTGTTGAACCCTCATTCTCACTAACACTTATTTTTTAGACTCTGACACGAAAGCTTCTATTGTCAATCACGCATGGCAACATGCCATTCAACTAGATAGCCACTATAATTGAAAGTAGAAACACTGAAGATATGTATCATTTTGTAGGCCACTAAGTTAATCAGACAAGACCCTGTTGATGACCACTTAGGCTTCAACAAATGGCATAACATATTGCAACAAGTTTGATATCCTTGACCAAATTCCAACTCATCATCTGAATCAATTTTAGAATAGGGGAAACAAAAAGTGCAAAGGTAAGCATGTGGCATGTATATTTAGATTTTTTAGTTGCAACATTCTTGATTTTAAACAGACTGATATTTTTCAAAAACAAAAAATAACATAATATTTTAATCATGCTTATCAATATCTTTACCACCTTGTTGAGAATGAGAACATGCTATATTATATATGATAGCAACAATTGAGCGAGACTAAATTCAACAACAAACATAAATGAAGAATGTATGTTAGAAAGGCTTCTGATAGTTCCAAATAGATGGTAATATCTTTACATCATGATACAAAACCAGATATATATTCAAAAAAAATCATCATTTATGCCTATCAGTAATTTGTTAGTCTAAATTATTAGCTATTAGCCTTCCAATGAATGGTGGTCGAAGTTTTGGGATCATGTTGAACTTCAGATCAACATGAGAAAGTTGGTCACAAAAATAATCTCTTGGGAGCAGTAGTAAATTGGAGTTGGGCCCTTATCTGATTCACATGTGTATAATCAATTTTTTTTACAGGAGCTTAGCCGAAGATGGTTTATGTCTAGCTACCACAAGGAAAGCAACTTGTGTTCCTTTTTTTCAAGTAGACAGAAGATAAAAATAGCACTAGTGCTGCGTCCAAATGAAGGGAGGGAGGGAGGTTGGAGAGAAAGGAGTGCGAGAAAAAGAGGGAGAGGGGAAGAAAAGATGATCTTGGTGACAAGGATGGTCAACATTTGACGGTGGTCTGACCGTGGGTCAGCAATGGTTGGCAGTGATTCAACGACTGGATCCAATGGTGATTGTAGTCCAGCCATGACCCGTTAACAATGTGTGATGATCTTGGTGGTCAAATTTGACAATCGGCAGTGGTTTGATGGTTAATCTGGTGGCAAAATGATGGTTTGTCAACAATTGACGATGACTGGCTATGGTTCGACGGAGGTTGTTGATGGCTGACGATGATGATCAATTGGCTTTGGTCAATGATAGTCTAACGGTGGCTTGGCATCTGTTGGTGATTAGTGGTTGGTGATGAAGAAAGGAAATATATTGGTCTTTTACCATTTTTTTCTTCCTCTTCTTCCAATCCGCCCGTACTTGGGCAGGAGAGGTCAAAGGATCCTTCCTTAGTTCCATTTAAATAGACAGATGCTCTTCATCCCTAACCCTCTCCCCCTCCCCTTTCATTTTGGCTCCCTTCCCTGCCTAAACAATAAATTGGTATTTCATATATTGGTAGCACATAAATCATTAAGCTAAACGAACCTAGGAGAAAGGTGGTAAATGGATCTAAGAAGAAACACTAGATAGTCTTATTTATTAAATCTCAGAATCAAACTAGGCCTTAGTACTTCTTTATGTGTCCCTTTATATCAATGTCAATCATTGACACTCCAACATCAACACTTTGAGTGAATACTTGACACTCTTATTAATCACTCGTAAGAATTTTGCAAAACAATTATGTCACACTTAGATCCACAGTCATGTCGGACACTTGTACTAGAGTTTGAGTGGCATGGGGACCAGGATATTATTGCACTGTTAACATCAACCCTCACGAATCCTATTCCAATGCTCTCCATGACTTTATCTCAGTTGCAATGTTCTTAAGTCTCAACATCCATCCTAACCAAATGATCAACCAACATCTTGGCCAAAGCAACGAAAAAGGCCAGCTATTAAAGAGGATGATAGACCCTTGAAAGATATTATGTGAAAGATTTCATGGATATAAAGATACATAGCCCTTTAAATGGTACCATATGATGGATGAGACACAATGGTGATAGTGGCATCCATGGCAGTGCTAGCGCAAAGGGTAGAAAAGATGATAAAGATGATGTGATAGGTCACAAAGAGCATATAAGTCATTTCAATCAACCATCCTCACAGCCCAAATCAATGATTACTGAGCAAAACTTCACCATGTTCCAAGCAAGGCTAATTAAGAAAAAGGTTGTCAATAAATTGATATGAATAAGATGGGATGAATGCACCTTGTGAATATCATGCCAAAGTTTAAGTGAGTATGGAACTAATGGAACTAACTTATGAGATCAATCACACCAGATATGATTTCTCATATGCAGATCTAGTTGCATACCTAATGCATGTTGTAATTCTAAACATGGTTTAAAATTTCGACACGTATTGGGACTGAAACAATATTATTTCGGTATCATATTATGCCTTGCCGATATGGTTTCGATAATTTTTAAATATAAAATATATTAACTAAAAATATAAATTTTAACTTAAATCTTAAATAAAATAAAAATACAAAAAATAATAATAATAATTTAAAAAAAAATACAAGATCTCAATGCCTCCGCAACCCCATGATGTCGGTGTCGGACAGAACAACAAATTTCGCTCATTTCGCCAGGCACGATACGAAATTTTAAACCCAAGGTTCTAAATGTATTGTACCAACTCGAGTAATTTAGATAGACAGCGATAGTTTGTCCATTCAAATGGGTATAGTTGGTTTGCAACAAATGTTAACGGACTCCTTTGTGCTTGACAGATCTACCAAAATTCATATTATGCATAACCTCCATTAGATGTTTAATACTTGAGCTTCTACAAAGTTCAATCCCTACTTCTGTTAAACCGGACATCTAAAAATTTATTTCAAACATTGTAAGGTTTAGAGGATGTTTTGAGTAAAAAATAGAGGCAAATACAAGATGTAATAGCTGATTGATTGGCCTCTTAAGGATTAATATTTTTAACATAAAATCACCCGTAGTCTAATGGACATTGAAATTGAAATCTAATTACCATCAATCATCAAACATTAACAAATTGAAATTAAACTCATTGGTGACCATCAATCATAAAATGTTTGTGAATCAATATGAACTATGTTTTGTTCCAAAGATTGATCTGATATTGCTCATGATGATCTCTCAAACGAGTACATATCCTGTAGTGCACTACACCATACCGTATTGTTCACTGTAAACTGATTCAAATTGGATGTCTAATTGCCCTAGTCAAAAACTGTCCATTTTGGACGTACAAAATATTAAATATTGTTGGTAATTTTATGTCCATATGATTTGTATTAGCAATTTAGGATGATATCTGGCTACAATTAACACAAGTTTGAATGTTTGTGCAAAGAATTGATGTAAAATCAAGGGACAAAATATATCATATTTGAAAAAACCCAATAGTTATGATGCAATTTTGGATATTAACCATACTAACTTCAAGAATCGTGCAGAAGGCAAGTGCCTTACCTCAAGAAGCCTTCCCAAATTAGTTCAACAAGTTTTCAACCCACTTTTATAATTAAGGGAAAAATTGTTTTCATTTCTTTCAGAATAAGCATAAACAGTGAAGGGAATTAAATTATCTAAATTCAGATTATGGCAAAAGTTCTGTTAATACAAGTGACCACAATAGGAGACCCAGAAGATTTTATATGTAGGAAAATTTTAATTTTACCAAAAAATACCAATGTAGAATGCTCCTCAAGTTTTGAGAGATTCTATATCACCATCCCAGAGGTTATAAAAATGTTGCATTTAACACCTTCTGACCGCTGCACCTTACTATGACTGGTCAAAAAAACTGTCTAAGGCAAAACTTAACCTCATGTGGCCTTAAATGGTCCATTTGGCATGAATTGATTGTTGACGAGAGTCAATAGACTTAGGAGTGAAAGAGTGGTCAAATGCAATGGCTATTAAGCATTGAGGATAAAATGGAATCTCATAAAGTTTGAGTGTCTTCTTTAAAAAAAATGGTAAAACATATGGTTAATAAAAAATTTCACTTATTTATATGCCTGAAAGAATCACACTTAGGAAGAGAGCTTCATAGAAAAGCATGTTAAGATCACATCACTGAGCAAGCAATGAAAATAAGTAGAATATGGAATCAGATGTCAGGGGCTTACTTCGTCTGGAACATCCAAAGATGTGACAATAGCAACTTTCATAATCTCCAAGATTGAACTAGTCCCTTCATTTAATAACTGAAATAATAGTAGCATTAATTACTTGAACAATTTGAATAAATATGGAATGCATATTACCAAAAATTACAACTCATGAGTACATGAATTTCGCTGAAAACCACTTGAACATCAAAATGTGATGTAGTCTCCCCTGATTCCTCAGGGAGCTGTGATTTACTGCTGCTCAGATGTATGCCCCTGACATTGTTCTCAATCATAATATCTTTTCCTCGGTGCATAAACTTCACATCAAGTTTTGGCATACTGAAGCTAACCTTCCAAAATGCAAATAGGTCTTGTTAAGAGTCAAGTTGATCATAATCTACATTAGGCACTATTACAATAGAATCAATTGTAATAAAATAATTCACAACTTCCTCTACGACAGGAAACTTAATCTCGTCCAATCTTTCCAAAGCAAATATTGAAAGGAACCAACAGAGTTTATCCAAGTCAGAGGATCAAAGAAGAAAAAAAATTAATATAAAGTTCAAAGGCATGTAAATCTGATGGTAGCTGAAACAGTAGCAAGCATCAACTATATGTTATCATTAACTTACAACCAGTCTATTTCAATTGAAAATGTAAAACAAATTATCATCTATGTTCGGCTAAAAGCAGTACTTCTCATTTGAAAGAGCAAAAAAGATTTAAAAATCAAATCACCCACCTGATATGAGTGGCGCATATTATTTGGTACAAGATTCTGACACCCGGAGCATCCAGTATTATATGGTCATCGAATGTACCAACCAATCGGAAAGTAAATGTTGATATACCACATGGCATGAACTACAAATATAATTTGGTCATACCACTATAATAAAAAAATGTTTAATTTTGTTGAATGTTCTTAGTTGTGCTGTACGGGAGTATGTCACAAGATAATTGATGGCCACTCAAAAACTAAAAGATAGTAATAAATATCAAGATACTAAGGCAATGACTTATGGGCTCTGCCGATGAATTGTGTCAGACAACTTTCCTGCAATAGCACATCAGAAAAAAGTCTCTTCCTAAAATGAACTGGATTAACCATGGGAATGGCTGGCTTCTCCCTTTGACCTATGTTGGTGGCTTAGTATCTCATTCGAGGAGTAAAAACTGATCTTCAAGCAAAAGGATAATTGTGAAACAAAAAATTAAGAGCTAAAAATGCCCCTATTGAGAGAAATAGGCATATCGTCTCTATTCTGTTCATTACATGCTCACACTACTCTATTACTAACGGCTACACACAACAGTTAATATAGAAAAAAAATCATATCAGAGCATCACTGACCACTACTTTTGTGCAACTACTTCACACAACCAAATAGTAAACTACAACAACACATACTAGATATAAACTGACTGACTAGTGTTTTAATGCAACTACACAGCCATCCCCTCCATTCTTTGGCTTTTCTACTACAATGTTGACAGAATTTCCACATCAACAGTGTGCTTATCCCCACATATGAAGGAAATCACTCCTTAAATTGAATGGCGTAAAAAATATAAAATAATGAAAAAATAGAGAGGAATGACGGCAATAAAATTAACCTTTAAGTAATCTCCTTGAATGGATGTAAATGAAGAGGAAATATCACTTTTTTATAATAAACAATTATTAATTAGCTTTTGGCACAAATTTGAGCTGATAAATTATGAAGGGTGAATGCTTAAATTTACCTCTTCAAACTTCTATCTTCCATCTTTTCTTTACAAAGGAAACAAGAAATAGAGGATCCATCCTTTGACTTATCTCTTGTTTTCAATCAATCCACCTACCTATCATTTGAAGGAGACAGACCAGTAAGACTCATTTTGGGAATTGCACACATGGTCGTGCTGGGCATTTTAAGAAAGATAAAGTCAAGCCCTCGTATTTAGATAAAAGTTTATTGGTCATCCTTGAGATGTGACATTGTTAGAATTACATGTGTAATCAGCCACAGGAACCAAATAGAATACGGGTATGCAAGGTGGTTATTATAAATGGACATCATGACCCGAGCCAACTGTTTTGAATTGATTTGAATCTAAATGTGAAACAGCCTTGTTCGACGTCTGATTCAAAATGAGTTATAAGAGCAGTGTTTCAAGTATCATTTTATAAAACCATTTTAAACTCTCATCAATGACTAAAAAGGCGCTTGCATAGTAATGTAGGATAGGGCTGTAAACAAGTCAAGCCGAACAAACTTTGGGGTGTTCAAACTTGTTTGATAAGGTAATCGAGTCAAGCCGAGCCGAGCCAAAAATGAACCAAGTCATTGAAATGATTGTTCAAGCTTGACTTGGTTTATTTTTTTATGAGCTTGAGCTTGGTTCGTTTAGATATTATCGAGCTCTCAATTTAAGCTTGTTTGATTGTTTGAAACTTTTGCTTGTTTGATTGATTATTGAGCTTGATAATTCAAACTTTTTTTTGTTCATTTTAAAAGTTTCTTTATTTATTTAGCATGTTGATAAGAGTTTTATTAATGAACATGATTCACGAACAACGAACGTTGTTCACGACTAAACACATATATGTTCAAGCTTATTTGTTTTGTTTAACAAGTTGTTCAAGCTTGTTTATTTAATTGATCTTGTGTGTATTGAACGAACATTAACAAGCTCTTACCAAGCTGAACACCAAGTTTGTTCACAAACTTTCGGTTCATTTACAGCCCTAAATGTCAAAAATGACCTCCTAACCACCACTCTTCATCTTTTGTAGCTCCTACACCTCGATTCCAACCTTTTCCAACCTAGCTACCTTTCCCAGCCTAACTACCTTTCCCAACCCTCAAATAGAGGACTTCAATGAGGCTTCAGCTAGACTTTCTCATAGACTAGCAATAATTCTTTTTTTGCACAACTCAGTTTGACACATCAACAAAACAGTGGCAGGTAATGGAGATTTCCAAATGCTCATCATGATTCAACCATTCATGAAAAGATGATGTGCCTTCATTTTAATCAAATAAATTCACTCATTTTGCTTGTAAAAGAAATTAATTCTCACTTTATTCATGTCACCATACATCAGGGTGTAACCATTTAGAAATGTATAATTGTTCTATAATTTTATTACTGCTTGAATGCTTTATTACTTTATTACTGTTTGAACTTAATTAATTTGAAGAATTAGTATAAGTATATTTGTTATATTACTATTTTGAACTTTATCTGAACTAACTTGTCTTATTATTGCTTGAACTTAATTAATTTGAAGTATTAGTATACGTATAATTGTTTTATTACTACTTTGAGCTTAATTTATTTTATTACTTTTTTATATTTGGGGCTGTGTTTCATCAAGTATACAACGGCATTAAATACAATAGTCCTTTAATATTAGTAAAGTAGAAATATTGTTTTACATTCACATCTTTAATATGAATCTTATGATTCACGGTTCATAAAGTTGAAATGGTTCACAATATGAACCTCAATTAGATAACCTAATAAACTACCATTGATTCCTCATGAGCGACAGTAATTTTGTTTCAGGGCTACCCCAAACTAATTGAAGTCGTGATTTGAATTATTAATTGTAGAAAGGTTTTCTACAATAACAATTTATTCCTTACAATAAAACAAATAATCCATATCATTGACTAAAATGTCCTTTAATGAAATTTAGAAAATCACATTACATCTACGACAATAGTGAGAGGTAGGAATGATAGTGACGGATAGGGATGTAACTTTATTAATTATTTTTGAAAACCTCTTATGGAAGTTATTTATAACCCAACTTAAGTTTGCATTGCATTTCATACATAGTCTAGAAAATTCATGTGTCTAGTGAATGAAAAAACAAGAATTTGGGATTTTATTTTGTTGATCATTGAGTTTGCCTATGCAATTTTTTATATCAGCCTATAGGAAAATGTCTTTTTAAAGTTGTTTATGACCTTATAGATATGGAGATCATTAATTTGATGATCCATTCGCCATTTCTTCAAAGTTTATTGAAAGTTTTGTCGAGCATAGTTCGAAGCTTACTGATATTGGCAATGCAAATATCAAGAGGAAAATTGCAATAATAATGAGACTTGGAGAATGCATATTAATGAAACTTAGAGACTATTTTCTGGTTCATATTCAACCCAAGCACTTTCTAAAGAGCTCCACTGATCCCTTTCATAAAAAAACAAAAAAGTATTAATGCTTATTATATTGACTTTCCAACTATTTGAACATAAATTCAATGTTGAGGACTAATGCTATATCGAAAGGAAGTCTTCCTCTTAGTTTCTTGATTTTCCCACTAGTTAGAGTACATATTTCCCTCGACGATTCTTGATTTTCCCACTAGTTAGAGTACGTGTTTCCCTCGACGATGCAATTAATTCCTCAAATGGAGTATACTTAATTCTTAGATCACCATAACTCCTCAAAACAATCAAAAATACTTGGTTTGTTGGAAGGATTTCTAAAGATAGATCATGCTAGGATCACCAAAAATGAGCTTCGTTAAATTGCTCCTGACTTGTTTAATGGTATCAACAAGTGCAAGACCCATCTCCTTCCGAAGCACTTGATAGTCGTACACTTTGCACCTATGCTCGGCATCACAAATCTTGACTTGGATTATCCTTTCTTCCCACTCAATGGGGTTGAATTCTTGGTGGAGAAAAAAGATGCAAAAGGGGAATCTTACTTTATCTTAAGTTTGGATTTGTAAGGATTAAGTTTGATAAGGTCTCCTCTTTAAGAGTGAATCTCTAAGGAAGTCTTTCAAGTTGGCAATTCTTTAACTTTAGGGATGTTTAAGTAGTTTTGGTATGTTCAATTTAGAAGGTAAACTAGATTTAGTAAGAGTCTAATTATATATTTGTATTTCCTAATTTCATTTGGTTATTTGCCAACTTTGTTTGGGTTGAGATCTATAAACAAGTTTAAATCTTTCATGTTGGCCGTTTTCAAGTATAAAAACTCCTTGTTATTCAATGTAAGAATTCAGTGTAATAAACTTGGAATGGCAGAGGGATGAAAGATGGTAATGTGGCTGAAGAATGGATCATATTCTGTGAGACTATTCAATTTCAGCAGCAATTCTCTACAGGAAACCAAAAATCTGCCGAGAATAAGATCAAAACATGAAATCAGTAATCGAAAAACAAGGATAATTTTGATGTGCCACAAAACTACTAGAGATTAGAGAAATCTGAAAATCAGAACATAATAATTTCACAAACTTGGATGTCTAGGAAAAAAACTCAAGCCTTCAAATTTGAAGTTCAGATGCTGGATTCAACCCACAGGTTCCAGTGCATATCTGTCTTGGATTCAACGACTGTTGGAGAAGATGGAAGAGCCAATCAACAGAGAAGAGAGTCATGTCATGAATGAAAAGTTAAGAGCCGATCAACAAATTCAACCAAATGCTGTAATTGCTGAGCACACAGAACGTACTTGTGGGATGAAATCACGACAATGAAATCATGAATGAGGAAGAAAATTCTCAAGATGATGTTATGACTTTAATGTCATGAGAATAGGAAAATTAGTAGAGTTCTAGATGGTCCTCTACCTATACAAATTTTCTTATTGTCATTTTACACGTGCATCCGAGTAATTCATATATTCAAATAACTATATTTAGCTCCTGAAACAAAGCTATGATTCAATCCTATATACCCTTACCATTCTTGTATAGAATCTCAATCCTAAGCATGGAATAAAATATAAAGCCATGCCAACTAGCACGGCTGAAAAATATTCATTATGACGTGGAGACAACACACATAACTAGATGGCACAGGTGATTGACCTCATGCTGCCCATGCCACTACAGTGTCACCCTATATCTTTTTATTGTTCCTATGTCATGGGGTAACCTACATTCACTCAATTAGCACAAGAGCAAACACAAGGAATCAAAGCCATGCTCCTCTGATTCCTTATGTGAGTCATGAAAACGAGAAGAGAAAAAAAGGAGAAAAATGAAGAAATGTTATAAATTGTTGTTGAGAAGCTAGCATACTGATAAGGAAATGAGGCAGAATCAAGGTAGCCACAGCAAGGCTGAGGGCACAACACGTTCAAGTAATCAAAAATCACAATGGACCGATCAGGCGAGGAAAATCTTGAAAGGGGAAGGGGATAGGAGCAACAGCAGTTGCCACACACTCAGGGATAGGAGAACGCATTTGCTGCAAGATGGGGAAGGGACCGAGGTAAGAATTGATTAAAATAAATTATATAACTAATATTAATCAATTTTAAAACTCAATAATTAAAATATTGTAAATACAGTTTAATAAATTTTGTACTAATATGGAATTAATTCTGTATCAGCATCAATAATTATATATTAATCTGCAATAAACTAATATTTATTAAATACTGTTGACTATTAATACTATATTTCAATAAAAACTGTATTCTTTACAAATACTCTAATTTAATAATATTAATTTGTAATTACTATATTAATCAACACTGTATTTTAATAAATAATAATAATAAAATACTATATTGAATCAATAAATAGTTTTAAATAATTAATGTATTAATTGATTAAAATTATAATCAATATTGTTTAATCCTCTAAATTAGGAAAAATACTAGTGTGTAGATTTATAATTAGGGGTGTAAACGAGTTAAGCTGCTCACGAGCTATTCGGGTTTCGGTTCAAAAAAAAAAAATTCATTTGAGTTCGTTCGATTAAGTTAACGAGCCTGATTTCGAGCTAGAAAACATTATCGAGTCGAGCTCGAGCTTAACAGTATTTGGTTCGTGAGCTCGCGAACGTGTTCGTTAACAGGCTCGCGAATGTGTTCGTTAACAGGCTCGCGAACGTGTTCGTTTAGAAGCTCATGAACGTGTTCGTTAACCGGCTCGCGAACATGTTCATTAACAGGCTCGCGAACGTGTTCGTTAAGAGGCTCGTTTATCTTTTATATATATATATATATATATCTTATTAATTATTATAACTAATTATTTTAAACGAGCTCGAACTAAGCTCATTTAATTTTTAAATGAACTTTTTTCGAGCCGAGCTTGAACTAAGCTTATTTAATTTTTAAACGAGCTTTTTTCGAGCAATTAAACGAGATTTTTTGAGCCGAGCTCGAATCGTTCGCGAGCTATTTAATTTCATTATGAGCCGATCTCGAGCTTAAGAATTAAAGCTCGAATCGAGCTCGAGTCGAGCTCGAGCTTAGGGAAAATGAGTCGAGCTCGAGCCTTTTACTGTTCATCTTGGTTCGGTTCGATTACACCCCTAATTGTAGAACACTCTTATCGTCCATAACATGGAAATATTTTAGAAATCCAAGCCCTCTAGGTCAATCAATGAGTTTCAGTCAAAATTCATTGATGGATCTAGAGGATTTAGATCGGACCCATTCCAAGTTCTGTAGATTCACATGGCTCACGGGAGTCCAAATATACCCTCATTTAAAAATTTTAGACCTTCCTAGCATTACTCCAGATCATTTGGAGAGTTTTTCACATAGTGGTGCTGGTATTTAAAGACCAGTAATAGAATCCGTACTACTTGGCACGCGACCATAGCTTCTTGTGGGAGTCTTAGAACCATGATTGGAGGCTATATCTACCTTCTAGACACTCTCATTTTCCTTCCCATGCCAAAATCTCAGAATTCTAAGCTCCTTAGGTCCATCAATGGGTTTCGATGAAAACTCATTAATGGACTTAGAGAGCTCAGATTAGACTCATTCCAAGTCCAGTGGGTTAAAATGGATCAAGAGAGTCCAAATATGTCCTCATGTACTGCCTTTAGACCTTTCCAGCAATGATCCAAATGAGTCTAAGCCTTTGTGTACATAGTGGTTCTAGTTTAGGAAGACCAGCACCAACGTGGTGCTGCTCTTCCTAAACTAGCACCACGGTCCGTGCCAATTGGCATGCAAACATAACTTCTTGTGGGAGTCTCATAACCCTGATTGGAAGCCATATATACCTTATAGAAACTCTCATATTCCTTCCCATGCAAAGTCTCAAAATTTCAAGGCCCGTAGGTCCATCAATGTTTTTCGATCAAAACCCATTGATGGACTTAGAGGACTCAAATCAGACTCATTCAGAGTCCTGTGGATTCACATGCCTCTTAGAAGTTCAAATGTAACCTCATTTAAAAATTTGAGACCTTTCTAGCATTTCTCCAAACTATAT
>JBBUKS010501813.1:0-14241 GCA_038050645.1 Hedychium gardnerianum | reverse complement strand
GATCAACCAAAGTCCATACTTGGTTAGTGTACATGGATTCCATTTCGGATCTCATGGCCTCTAGCCATTTCTCAGAAGGTTCTTATTTTCATAGACCCACTTACATCCAATGATGGATTGGAATGTTCTTATTTTCAAAGGGCATTATACTATTTCAACCATCTCATTCATGCTCATTATTTCATCACTACCAATGTTCAAGGGTTCTCTAAAGTTTAATTTTGTCAATCTGATCAAACAAACATAAAAGAGAATATAGTATGTATCTTCTATATCAACTATCAGAGTTGTCCATATCAAAACCTTAAACAATAAGTTGGCAGGATATTATGAGTATTCAGGTAACAGCACCACCATGATGTTTTTTCTCATTTTGCATGTTACTAATCAGCATTCTTGTGAGTTGATAAATGATATAAACGCAGCAATTTCCCTAAAGGCATACTCATTGTTTCATATTTATCAAAAGACGTATACAATGTTCAATCCATCACCAAACTTTCTGATGATAACCTAAGGCCACGTCCGTGCTGATTTAGGAAGACCACTGTTTCATATTCACATGACTCACAGGACATGACTCTACATGACTTGGAATTGGTTCAATCATAGTCCTCTAGGTCCATCATGATGGACCTAGAGGACTTGAATTTCTAAAATTCTTCCATGAGATGGAAGAAGAGAATGTATAGAATGTATATATGACCTCTAATTATGGTTTTGAGACTCCCACAAGAAGATATAAGCACATGCCAAGTGACACGAATGTTGATGCTGGTCTTCAAAGACCAGCACCAACGTGGTGCTGGTCTTTAAGGACTAGTACCACTATATGAAAAAATCTCCAAATGATTTGGAGCAATTCTGGTAAGGTCTAAAATTTATAAATGAGGGCACATTTGAACTTTCAAGAGACATGTGAATCCAGAAGACTCTAAATGGGTCCGATCTAAGTCCTCTAGGTCCAACAATGAGTTTTGACCGAAACCCATTGATGAACCTAGAGGGCTCGAGTTTTTGAAATTTTTTTATGGGATGGAAGATGAGAGTGTCTAGAATGTATATATGGTCTCCAATCATGGTTTTGAGACTCCCATACGAAAATATAAGCGCGTGTCAAGTGACACGAATGCTGGTGCTGGTCTTTAAAGACCAACACCATTATGTGAAAAAATCTCCAAATAGTTTGGAGCAATTCAGGTAAGGTCTATAATTTATAAATGATGACACATTTGGACTTCTAAGAGGCATATGAATCCACAGGACTCTGAGTGGGTCCAATCCGAGTCTTCTAGATCCATTAATGAATTTTGACCGAAACTCATTGATGGACCTAGGAGACTTGAATTTCTAAAATTTTGGCATGGGATGGAAAGGGTGAGTGTTTAGAATGTATATATGACCTCCAACTATGATTCTAAGACTCTCATAAGAAGCTATGACTGTGTGCCAACCAGCACAGACGTTGGTGTTGGTCTTACAAAACCAGCACCAACGTGACCATGGATTCTCATCAGAAAGATTGGTGCTGATTTTCGAAGATCAGCACCAATGTGATACTAGTTTTGTAAGATCAGCACTACTATGTACAAAAATATTAAAATCGTTTGGATTAATGATGGAAAGGTTTAAAAATAGTAAATGAGGACATATTTAGACTCCTGTGAGCCATGTGAATTCATAGGACTTGAAATGGATCTGATCTAAGTTATATAGGTATATCAATGGGTTTTGATCGAAACCTATTGATAGACCTAGGGGACTTGAATTTCTAAAATTTTGGCATGGGATGGAAGAGGTGAGTGTTTAGAATGTATATATGACCTCCAACTATAGTTTTGAGACTCCCACAAGAAGCTATGGTTGCATGCCAACTAGCACAGACCTTGGTGTTGGTTTAGGAAAACCAACACCAACGTGGTGCTGGTTTTAAAAATCCAGCACAATGTTGGTGTTGGTCTTACAAAACCAACACCAACGTAGTCATAGGTTCTCATCAGAAAGTCTTGGTGCTGGTTTTCGAAGATTAGTACCAGCATGGTGCTGGTTTTGCAAGACCAGCACCACTATATACAAAAATATTAAAATCATTTGAATCAATGATGGGAAGGTTTAAAAAAAGTAAATGATGGCATATTTGGACTCCCGTGAGCCATGTGAACCCACAAGACTTAAAATGGGTCCGATCTGAGTTCTCTAGTTCCATCAATGGGTTTTGATCGAAACTCATTAATGGACCTAGGAGGCTTAAATTTCTAAAATTTTGGCATGAGATGGAAGGGGTAAGTATTTAGAATGTATATATGGTCTCCAACTATGATTCTGAGACTCCCACAAGAAGTTATGGTTGCGTGCCAACTAGCACAGACCTTCGTGTTGGTTTAGGAAGACTAGTACCAACGTGGCCATGGGTTCTCATCAGAAAGCCTAGTGTTGGTTTTCGAAGATCAACACCAACGTGATGCTGGTTTTGCAAGACCAACACCACTGTGTACAAAAATATTAAAATCGTTTGGATCAATGATGAGAAGGTCTAAAAATAATAAATGAGGACATATTTGGACTCTTGTGAGCCATGTGAACCCACAAGACTTGGAATGGATCCGATCTGAGCTCTTTAGGTTCATCAATGAGTTTTGACCGAAACTCATTGATAGACCTAGGAGGCTTGGATTTCTAAAATTTTGGCATGAAATGAAAGAGGTGAGTGTCTAGAATATATATATAACCTCAAACCATGGTTCTGAGACTCACATAAAAAGTTATGGTCGCGTGCCAACTAGCACGAACCTTGGTGTTGGTCTTGTAAAACCAGCATCCCGTTGATGTTGGTCTAGCAAAACCAATAATAACGTGGCCTCTTGAGTTCTTCAAACTCAATTTCTTGTTTTAATTGCTAACAATAATTTTATAAATTACAACATCAATAGTTTCTATCCAACAGTATCATTTCACTGTTAATATTGGTATGATTCTTATGTAAAACTGAGTTTCATAAAAAATTACAAACCTTTGTTAAAAATATGACAAATATAAAATATCAAACAAGAATTAAAATTTTCAATTTTATAAATTCCAATTCATATGAGGAAAATTATTTACACCGAGGCTAAACAAGTCAAATGTGATGTCTCACACACTTGCAGATTAAGGAAGTACTCTCTATCCCAATACTAAGGGAACTTCAACATAGCTGAGGTATGGGGCATATCCAGTCCTCGTATATAAATCTGTGTGTGATGCAAATCAATGTAAGCAAATTACAATAACCTAATGCATTATTTATACAGAAAATCAAGCAACAGTACAAGTGGGAGCACAATCAGTATATCAGTTACTAGATAGCTATAAGTCGAGGAACAATTTTTTTGCTTGATTCTTGAAACTCACTATAATCAGAATCTCATCCAAAATGTAGTATGTCTATAAATTTCTTTGTTCAGAAAATAAAGGGAATCATTCTACAGAGGTCTATGTGATTTACAAAATTATGATGATAATAATAATAACAATATAAAATTCCAAAAATAACATTACTTTGTAATACAAGATACGTTGGTGCTAGTTTTTTTTTAAAAGAGCTCCAACGTTGGTGTTGTTTTTAAAAAATCAGCACTAACGTGGTGCTGTTTTGAACAAAACAGCATCAACTTGGTGTTGTTCATTGGTGTTGTTTTGAATATGGTGCTGTTTGTTCAAAACAATACCACGTTGGTGTTATAATTTGAACCACGATTAATTAGAGATAAATTATATAATTTTAATAAATATATAAATTAAATGTATTAAGACGAATTGATTCAAATTTAATTATATTTATATCTTATTACTCATGTAAACTAACTATATTAAATTCACTAGCTTAATTGACTCAACGTAATCAACCTAAATAGATCAATATAACTAATTCTAATGAAATAATTGAATAAACTAGAGTAATCCTCATTCGATAAAGTTGAATGACCCATTTAGACCAAGTGCATTGTAGAAAATAAAAGCTCAATAAATCCAAAGCAACAAAAAAAATCTTTAACCATTGAATAACAAGCATACACATAGAATTTAAAATAATAGCTTCTATGCTCTTCTATCAATGAACTACAAAATTAATAAACTACAAAATGAATCATGATACATGATGAAAAATCAACTACAATGTTGGTGTCGTTATGTTCAAAACAGCATCAACGTGGTGTTGTTTTGAAAAAACTAGTTCAAAACAGCAACAATGTTCCATTAATCTCAGAATCATGTGGATTTGTCAGCACTTGAGTTTTTCCACTGTGAGATACATCTTATGTGATAGAGTACAATCAATCAAGAAAATTAATAAAAATTCAATTATACCATTTTCATCTACATGATCGAAATTTAATAGAAAGATTGAAGTTCAACTTTAAAGTAGTGTACAGAGGAATAAAACTTATAGCAGAATTTAGAAGGGTTGAAATTAAACTTTAAATTGTGTTATAAAAGAATAAAACTTATAGCAGAAATAGAAGGATTAAAGTTCAACTATAAACTATATTACAGAGGAATAAAACTTATAGCAGAAATATAAGGATTATCAAATTTTGCAGCTACAGATGTTTAAGGGAGCGACAACAACAAGGAAGGGAACGAGCGGCGACAGCAAGGGATCCCCAGAGATATGGCATGAGAACGAGCGATGACAGCCAGAGATGTAGGGAGAGGCGGCGATAGCCGACTATGGACAGCAGCGAGGAAGAGAACGAGCGGCGACAACGAGGGATCCTCGGAGAGATGGCGTGGGAACGAGCGGTGGCAGCCAGGGATGCAGGGAGAGGCGGCGGCAGTTGGCGATGGATTTAGGGTTTAGGGAAGCAAGGGAAGAGAGGAGAGGAAGAGAGGCGGCGAGATTTGAAATTTTTTAGAAAAAAATATGGAGAATCGGGGCCAAAAAAAAGCCCGAGAGAAGGAAGAGACGGATTTAAATTTTTTGATTTTAGCCACGTCAGGTGCCCACGTAGGCTGTCGCTCATCGTCGCCCATATAAGAGTGTGTATGATATCAAAATTATATATATATATATATATATACATAAATAATTTTATTACGCTGCGGATCAAATCCTGCAAAATTGTCCATGATAGAGTGGTCAGGATGCCCGGAAGTGATCCGGTGCCCCAAAGTGACTACGCAAGATTTTTTTTTATTAACTCAGGATTAAGTCGTTTAAAATTTTGCCTTTAGGGTTTAGGGGTTGAATTATAGTGTTCAAGCTAAAAAAATGTTACCTGCTCACGGGGTATGCAGTATTTGGGGTATAATATTTAGAGTTTAGGATTTAAAAAATTTATGATTTAAAAAAAAAACCCGAGTACATGCAATCGGAGCACCTAGATTACTTTCGAGCGCCTTGACCACTCTATCGCGGATAGTTCCACAGGGTTTGGTCCGCAACATAACAAATCTCTCTCTCTATATATATATAGAGAGAGAGAGATGGTACCTTGCCCGATTACTCGTGTGTGATCATGAGCGACGCGTTGCTGTGGTGTCGCCAACTCAATTTTTTTAATCTCTCTCCACTCACCCTCTGCTCAAAACCTTCAAAACACTTTTTCAAATTTAATTTCTCTCTCTGACACATGCATTACCTCCTACACAGTTATAATTTCTCTCTCTAACACATGCATTACCTCCTACATAGTTGTAACAGCTACGGTTTTATAACTACTACAACTACAATTATTTTTCATGTTATTGTTATAGTTGCTACAACTGTGTAACTACTATAATTGTGTAGTAAACTTTCGAAAGTCATAACTTTTGACTCAGATATCAGAATGAGACAATATATTTTTTTGAATTATAGATCTTTGAACGAACTTCGATTAAAAAAGATCATCTTATTCTGATATCTGAATCAAAAGTTATGATTTTTGAAAGTTTGCTACACAATTGTAGCAGCTATATAGTTGTAGCAGCTATAGCTGTTACACAATTGTAGCTACAACATGTGTAGCTGCTACAACTGTGTAGCTGCTACAATTGTACAATAAAATTTTGAAGGTCATAATTTTTAACTCAAATATCAGAATGAGACGATCTTTTGTTTGAATGATAAATCTCTGAATGTGCTTCAATTAAAAAAAAAAGATCGTCTAATTCTGATACCCGAGTCAAAAGTTATGACTTTCAAAAGTTTACAAATCGTAGCTACTACAACTGTGTAGCTTCTATAATTGTTTACAACATGAAAAATAATTGTAGTTATAACAGCTATGAAACTGTATCTGCTATAATTGTGTAGGAGGTAATGGATGTGTCAGATGCATGCATGTGTTAAAGAGAGACGATGCATACATACTATACTGGAGGGATAGATATGTGATTTTTTTAATTCTGACGGGGCACTGCTATGATAAAAAATTATAAAAAAAATTGACGGGGCACTGCTATAGTGAAAAACATGCACAGGCATGTATGAGCAATCGAGCAATGTATCATTTCTCTTTCTATATAGAGAGTATATTATTATGTTTTTTAATAAAAAAAATTAATTTTTTTGTTTATTTTTTTTAGCTCTGATTAAACTTAAGGTTTATGCTATAGTATTCAAGTTAAAAAAAAAATAAAACGAAAACAAATTTATGTGCACATGAGGTGAGCGACATAAGGTGAGTGACATATCAAAACCATATATACATATAATTGATATGTTGCATCCCTTATGCCGCACACCATGTCACCTAATTTATTTCTCATACTGGTCACTGTTCGGGCTAGCTAGATTAATCCCCGTGATTTACCTCATTCGTGTTGGTCCTGGGACGAATTGGCGGGGGCGCTGGGGCGAACGTTTCGTTTTTTGCCACAATGTCACCTAATTTATTTTTTTTGAATTTTTTTCTAAATACTATAACCTAATCCATAAATTCTTAAACGATTTAATCTCAAGCTAAAAAAAAATAAACAAAAAATAAATATCAACTTTTTGAACCGACTAATTCTGGAAATGATCCATTCGGTTTCACGAAAATTTTTCATCAGCCACTAGAGTAAATTGAAAAGTATTAACAGAGATTCATCCAAGCGATCAATATTCTTAAGATTATCATTTCACTGGAGAAAAATCTCTCCAACATATCGTAACTAAAATTTAATTCTTAAATACCTGATTAATCACTTAAAGAATTTAACTTAGCACTCACGTTTAGAATTTAACTTAGCACCCACGAACATGAATTGGTATCGAATGATAGAATTAATTAACTTAGCACTCACGTTTAGAATTAATTTAACTTAGCACTCACGTTTAGACGTTTAGAATTTAACTTAGCACCCACGTTTAGAATAAAATTCGAATCTCTCGGAATTTATTTTTTTCCTCTCATCTAAAAGGCCATTGAGTACCATAATTTACCTTCCTCCCATCCACTTTTGGACGAATAATGGAGTCCTCGGAGTAATGGTGTGATAATTAAGTTATTCAATGGATAATCAAAGAATTTAATATTCGAATTTCAACTACGACGCATTATATGAAATTTTTCCTCCAATAAAAAATAGGCCTAAGAATATTGACTATTTGGATGAGCCTCCATTAGCGCTTTTCGATTTATTCTTATGGCAGATGAAAAATTTTTATAGGACCAAACCGATCCACTCAAATTCGATATTATTCGATTTAATTAATCTTTTTTTTTTACGGACAATGAAGGGACACCTTGAGCGTTATTACTATGTTGTACCACTTGTGACTTGAGAAAACACTCACTTTCGTGTCTTTATATAATAAAATATTCAAAAAATAAATAAAAGAATCCTGATTTAAATTAAATGGAATGAATATTTTAAAAGTTAATTTCTAAATGTATATAAACTTCATATTTATCCAATACACGAATCATGAAGAAATAATATTAATCGAATAAAATTCCAACGCAGCAATTATCATAAAAAATCTCTCTCTTCCATTCTCGGCATAATAACATATCAATTTTGAAGGTACCTTTCGTATACCCATCAAATTGATACTATTGATTTTATATTTAAACAATGCATTATTATTAATACTCTTTTCCTTGTTTCCATGTTTTTTTCTTCTATAGTATTATTTTCCCTAAACGCATTTGTGCACAATGATTTTTATTTAGGGTGTCTTTGGATACATATTATTATAGGGGTGACTAAGAAAGTTAACCTATGAGTGCTCATATATTTGACTGCTAGATCCTGTTTAGCTAGCATGTTTTTTTAATTTCTCACAATAGATATAGATATTTGGGTAATTGGTTATTTAGAAAAAAAGGATGTTTTTTGATGTTTAAAGTTCCGATTTCTTGTTTGTCAAGCTATTTATACTTTTGTCCGATCTTCTATGTTTTTTTTTGCATATATTTTTATTTTTTTTAACTCAGATATTTATATTCTTCATTTATTTAGAGATAATTGATTCAATCTCACGAGACGACCAGCACCACGAATAATTCAAATGCTATAGTTGTTTATTTACGCGGTGTAAAACTCAAACTTCATTGCTTGAGAAACTCATCCTTCCGTATATTTCTACAAACTTCTTTATTTCTCGATAATAAGCATTCTTGCCCTTTTTTTTCCATACCTTTCGTAAGAAAAGAACTCGGTTCAAGTCCTACTTAACTAAAATATAGAAGAAAAAAATGCCAATGAATATGTTAATTTCATTGGTACGATCATGATATATTTCTGATGACTAACAGACTGTTAAAGTTCGTTTAGATCATTTTCAATCATAATCATCAAATTTGATATAATTTTCACATCAAAATGATGTAATTTCAACACCAAACATAATTTCAACTCCAATCCATCCACACTGTATCACATCAAAAAAAACATATTCTTTAGAATATTCTATTTATCTTATTCATAATTTAATTATCAATATATATTTTAATTTATTAACAATTTTATATGATAATTAAAATATTTTATTATTTTTTATTTAAAACAAACGATGACACTTAATTAAAAATATAATATTATAATAATATTTAATTAAAAATATAATATTATGAAATTTCAACTTTCAGAATTATTATATTATTCTCATAAATGTTCAATTAATATATTTCGAAGGGTAATATGAGCTTCTTTATCTTTGATTTGTCTGTATCGAACTAGAAATTCTTCAAATCGAGTATTATCATCTACTGTTGGCTCAACATCTAAAGTCGACACCTCAAAGTATTCCACGATTGGTACATTTAAATCACGTTCATCTTCAATAATCATATTATGCATAATAATACATGATGTCATTATATCATGTAAAATATTTTTCTACCAAAAACATGAAAGTCCTGTAATAATTACAAAGCGTGATTGGAGCACGCCAAATGCTCGCTCAACATCCTTTTTACACGCTTCTTGCTTCATTGCAAATAATTTATTCTTTCGACCTCGTGGAGCATGAATCGTTTGAACAAATGTTGATCATTTTGGGTATATACCATCAGCTAAATAGTAACACGTATTGTACTCTTTTCCTTGAATGACATAACAAGCAGGAATAGTAATACCTTCAGCAAGATTAGAAAAAAGATGAGAAGACTCAAGTACATTAATATCATTGTTCGATCCTGCCAACCCAAAATATGCATGTCAGATCCACATATCATAATCAGCTATAGCTTCTAGAATAATTGTTGGCTTTCCACTACGACCAGAATATTGTCTTGCCCATGCTGTTAGACAATTTTTCTACCTCCAGTGCATGCAATCTAAGCTATCTAACATACCTGGAAAACCTCGTTGCTCACCAATATGAAGTAGCCTAGCAACATCGTGAGCGTTTGGAGATCGTAGGTACTGTCCTCCAAAAACTTCAACAATAGCACGACAAAATCGTTTCACACTTTCAATGGCAGTCGATTCCCCAATTTTAATATACTCATCAGTAGCATCTGCTGGTACACCATACGCCAATATCCGAAATGCAGCTGTTATTTTTTGCAAGCCTGACAAACCAAGTCTTCCAAGCCCATCTCTTCTCTGTATAAAATAGTTATCATGATTACTAACAGCATCATAGATACGCATAAATAAATTTCGTCCCATTCGGAATCTTCTTCGAAACATTGCATCATTATACAATTCATTTTCGACGAAATAATCATTGAATAGATTACGATCAACAACTTCACGATTACGATTGATCAAGTTGTGACCAGGAATTGAGCCTCGATGCATTCTTTGGTTGTTTTCTTCATTGAGATAATTCAAGATAATTTGATTGACGGTGGAAATCACTTGAGCGACCAATTGTTGTCTTGCACCAAACTGCCTTGCATCAAAGATTTCCGCATAGTTATCAACATCAGAGCTTGAAGATGATAAATTTGATGAACCTTCATTTTTGTTATTCATTTTTTGAAATAATTGAATGGATGAGATACATGCTTCTTATGGGTATGTATTTATAATGTATGTTATATCTATATTTTTGTGTGCAGATGATGTGACCTAACAATGAACACATTTGGACAAAATTACACAGATGACATAACACAACAATGACAACATCGAGACAAGTTGAGCAGGCGACGTGACCTGGCACTGAACACACTTTTTTTGTGCAGATAACGTGACCTAACAATGAATATATTTGGACAAAATCACACAGACGACGTGACACAACCATGACAACATCGGGACAAGTTGAGCAAGCGACGTGACCTGACACTGAACACACTTTTTTTGTGTGCAGATGACGTGACCTATAATGAACACATTTTGACAAAATTACACAAACGACGTGACACAATAATGACAAAATCGGGACAAGTTGAGCGGGCGACGTGACCTAGCACTGAAAACACTTTTTTTGTGTGTAGATAACGTGACCTAACAATGAACACATTTGGACAAAATTGCACAGACGACGTAACAGAACCATGACATCATCGAGACAAGTTAAAGAAGTGACGTGACCTGACACTGAACATACTTTTTTTGTATGCATATGACGTGACCTAACAATGAACACATTTGGACATAATTGCACAAACGACGTGACCTGACACTGAATCAAAATTTGTGTAATTTTATATTCACATTTTTTTCCTATATAATAACTTACCAGATATTGGTATAACACATTTTGCATCAACATTTTTTGTGAGAGTATTCTCTTCTACTAAAATGAGCAACCCCCGACAAGCTTCATACTCATTTGAAGAAGATAAACACTTATGTCATGTTTATCTTCATATTTCAACAAATTCAATCATTGGGATCAACCAATCGAAAGATCAATTCTGGGCAAAAATTGAGAAAGAGTTTCATGCAGATTTAAATTTTGTGCATCGTAGCCGACCGTCAAGATCTTTGCAAAAAAATTATTTCTTATGCTCAGTGCAGTATCCAAAATGAAAGGTTGAATACGACAAATCGAACATTTGAATCCTAGTGGAGCATCAGAACAAGATATTGTAAGTTACTATGTTCATATTTATTTTAGACTGTCTATATTTAATAATCAAAATCAAAATTCATTAATATCATTATCTTCATGATATTTAATTATTTTCTTGCAATTAACTCAGTGCTAGAATATTGTTAGCAGAAGATCTGAAATAGGCAAAGGGTTTCAAATTTGACCATGTCTAGAATATTCTCAAAGACATTGAAAAATTTGACACTGACATTATGAACAATGCAGGCATGAAATCGCGACAACAAAATGCTAATGCTGGTTCATCTGAACAATAATTCTCCAAGGAAGAATTCCGTACACCTTCATCTCTTCGTGTGTTTACTTTTGATTTTAATATCACTGATTCAGATAACGGTGCTACTTCTAATAAACGACCTCCTGGGTTGAAGAAAGCAAAAATAAACAAAAAAAATGATGAACAAATTACAAAGGTAATTAATATTAATGTTCAACTTGTTGAGGCAATGAATGCAAGTACTGTTGCTACTACAAAAATGACAAATACTATGATTTACAAAAAAGAAACTAAAATTTTATTCAAAGATTTGAACTCGATCTTTAATCCGATGATGCGTGAATATATTCACAATAAGTAAATTAGAATTATGCAAAAGAGAATGTAAGTCCAAAGATCTCATTCAGTTGCATATCAAGAAGAAGGATCTCATTCAATTGCACATCAAGGAAAATGATCACAACTCAATCAATATCAAAGTGAAAATCAAGAATCTCAAAATCCTGCGAATATTTTCGACTAATTTCATAATTATTTTAACGAAATGGGGAATAATCTTCCCGAATATTAGTATTATAATATTATTAAAATAATTTTAATTTAATGTGTGCTTTATTAATATCATTTTTATTTATAATTGTTTGTTAAGTTTAATGTTACTTATGTTTTTAAATATTTATTAATAATATTTTAATGTTATTACTAATTTTATTTTGTATATATTTTATATTTATGCAATTCAAATTTTTTAATATTTTATTATATTTTTTTATAAAATTAGTAATATAATTTATAAATATAATTAAAGTAAAAATATATTAAATAAATTAAAAATAATAATTTTAATAAATTAAATTTTTACAAATATATATAATAAAATTAAAACACATTACTAAATATACTTAATTTAAATTTATAATAAATAATTAATATTTTTATAAATATAAATAAAATCAAAAAATAATTATTATAAATTAATTATACTTTATTTTATTAATTATATAATAATATAAAATTAAAAAAATAAAAATTCTCTTATATTTAGTGTAATCAATAATATATCATCAAATCTGATGGTATACTATTCATATATTAAATTTAATATAAAAATTTAATATATGAATTGGATATGTCCTTAACAGCCCCTCCACAATCCGCACAGGTCGTTGAAAAAATGTAAATTATTAAGCGACCTCTTAAATGCAAGAAATTTATTTTTAAAGAGAATGAACCTAAAAAATTCAAATCATACATTGGTATACAAATAGACCATCCGAATATTAACTCAACTACCCCTGAAGATAAAAGAATACAATTATATTATAATAACAACTATTATAGCAAAAGATAATTGCGTGTCAAGATTATGTAAAAAAAAAAATTCATAAGATCAACTAAAGTTAAACAACGAGAAGTTGGAAAGAATTTTAATAATAACTAAAAGTATGAAGACAAGGAGCTTCATAGGTGTATGAGGTTCAAGCTTCAAATGTATTATCAGGTTGTGCCGTTTCAAGAGCATGATTTGATCTTTCCGAAAGAACAATTAGACTTTTGGAATGTCATTAACAGGGTGATAAAATAACTAAAGGAGAGACAATTGCCTATGACACTTTTAATTGGACACCTAGGATTTTTCATGCGAAGCTTTAATTCACATATTAGTAAATTGAAAGAAGATAATAAGATTTAAATTTAATTTCTAACATAAAAGTATATATTGATAAAGAGTCATGTGGGATGGACCGAACCACAAGAGGATAATTAGAAAAAAATGAAATGTTATCTTAACAACCAACAAGAGAGTAGATGAAGCATTTACCCTACAAGTCCTTTGCATAAAAGAGTTCAAATAAATATTTCACACGATTGAGGATCAAGACCCATAAAATTATCTCCACGAGATGGATAGATGATCATTGCCGGTGTTACCAATAAAAAGTAAAGATTAATTTCTGACAACATAATATTTGTCAAATTTCTATCCTCTTCCTTCCAACAATCCTTCCTACAATGATCACTATCTAATAATTAAAGATAATTCATAATTTATTTTTTATAAATAATTAATGAATCAATCATGGATGTCCGAGATCTACCTTTTGCCACCGATCACATAAAGTTATTGTCATTTATCTGGATCAGCAGTGTCACAAAGTTATTTATATGCACCATGTGCTTCTCACATGGTAACATCATGTGAAATTTATCGCAACAGAAGATACAGACGTGGTATAATGTGCCAAAAAATTTAGACATTAGAAATTAGAAATGGAAAAAGATAATTTTAACAAGCCAATGCGATAGATCAAACACTGAAACCATAAATCTGCACCATTTACTGTATGATACAATCGATAGTTGCAGAATGGTTAAATGTTTGAAGCCAAAGATAGCTGCAAGTTCACCATTTCGCAGATCACATGATCAGGAAGAAAATCAATGACCACAATACCTGACTTGAGCAATCACACTCAAACGACGAAGCATTAAGCAATTGCTAAAGATGTAACGCAAAGAACAAGAATTACAGTCATACGAGATTGCACATGTTAAACAC
>JBBUKS010501805.1:0-14241 GCA_038050645.1 Hedychium gardnerianum | reverse complement strand
AGCCAGGTTCCTGCCCCCCTTATGCACTAGACACTGTTCGGACTGACTAGACTAGCCCCTGTGATTTACCTCCTTCGTGTTGATTCTGGGACGGACTGACAGGAGCGCTGGAACGAGCGTTTCGCCTTCTGCCACAATCTTCATTTTTTTTCATCTACATCGCCATCTGACTTAGCCTCTCCTCCTAAAGCCACTTAGCTACCTACCGCCTGCTACCGCCCAATGAATAATTAAGAAATTAAAAAATATTAATTATTTAAATGAATTTTTATAAATATTTTTTTAATTTATTTTAATAATTGATAAAATTTATTTATGAAATTAAATTAATTATTTTAAATTTGATATTATTTAATTTGATTAATTATTATGATTTATTTTTTTTATATTAACTTTGGACGGACTGACCAAAGTATTGGGGTGATTGCCTTTTGCCACGTGACCATACATACAAGAATATCACGACCTCCTCTCTGGCCTCTTCGACCGACTTTATTTTAAGTAAAGCGGAGGAGAGATCAAGATGCAGAGCCAAGCCAATCGCCGCTTCGCCACCTACCGCCCCTCTTCGCCGCCTTCGCCCGACGCCGCCCTCCCCGTCTCCCTCGCCGACGCCGAGCCCCGAGGATCCTCCTCCATGTTCTGGTTCATCCTCCACGGTTTCTGCTGCTTCGTTAGCCTCGTCCTCGGCTTCCGCTTCTCCCGTGTGGCCGTCCTCCTCCTTTTCTCCACCTCCACCCTCAACTCCGCCCCCTTCCTCCTCACCACAACGACGACGACCACGACGACCACTACCACCACTACCACCACCACCACCACCCGAACCGAAACCGTCACCATCTCCCAGCTGCCCTCGCTCACTCCGGCCGCTCACCTCCCGCCGCAGAACCGGACGCACGGCCACGTCGTCGTCGGCAAGCATGGCATTCGCATCCGTCCGTGGCCGCACCCAGAACTCGCTGAGGTGCTGAGGGCGCACGAGATCATTCAGAGCGTTCATCGCGAGCAGCGGCTCCAGTATGGCATCAATAGTCCTCGGCCGCTGCTCGTAGTCACGCCCACCTATGTCCGCACCTTGCAGACGCTCCACCTCACCAGTCTTGCCCACTCCCTCATGCTCGTGCCCTATCCGCTCACTTGGATCGTTGTCGAAGCAGGCGAGACCTCGAATGAGACTGCCTTGATCCTCAATAAATCCAAGCTTAACTTCATGCATACCCAATTCCCGGAGAAGATGCCAGATGATGTGTCCTTCCGACGGCTCGTTGAATCCCGGATGCGTTTTCACGCACTGAGGTTTAATTGTAGTTCCTTCAATTTTTTTGCTTTCTCTGTTGGGGCTGGTTCTTAATTGATCATGACAGAACAGATTGGTGAGAGATCGGAAGCTGGATGGAATTGTGGTGTTCGCGGATGAGAGCAATGTCCACAGCATGGAATTGTTCGATGAGGCTCAGAAGGTGAAGTGGGTGGGTGCTATCTCGATTGGATTTCTCACACGCCCTGAGATGACCGAGACATTGAGCAGTGAAGAGGAGGCGAAATTGGCGGTGCCCATTCAAGGCCCAGTTTGCAACTCATCAGGGCACCTAATCGGCTGGAACACACTACCATATGTTTCAAAGGTCGTATCTACAGTAGGCAAGCTGGATAAAACGGTGTTAGTGAAGCTCGAATGGGCTGGTTTAATGTTCAATTCCAGATTATTTTGGGAAGAGGGTGAAGATAAACCTGATTGGGTTTTGGATCTTGATGCTGTGGCTGAGACGAGAGAAATTGATAGCCCATCGGCTTTGTTGAAGGGCAAATCCATTGTTGAGCCTTTGGGGAAATGTGGGAAGAAGGTCCTCTTATGGTGGCTCCGTGTTGAGGCCCACAAAGAGAGCAAATTCCCACCAGGGTTAGTTTACAAGCACTCTTTTGACCTTTCATAACATAGGCATTTATTTCATGATTCACAGTTTCTCATTAACAAATCATATTTTGGTTTATTAGTTTTATCTGTCACATTTGTTTATTGATATTAACTATTTAGTTTCATGCGTAGCACTGAGGTTCTCTGGATTACTATTAAGATTTGTAACTTAGTTTCTCAGAATATGTTTATGCCTTAAGCAGCATATGATATCTGTAGAATTGCAGTTCAGAAGTTGTTTATCAGTTTAATCTGGTTTCTCCTGGAGGCTGCCTAGTATTATTGTTTAGTTATCATCATAAATTATATCATTTCAGAGTTTATTGGTCAACTTTAGCTTTCTTTCTCAATCAGGCTACTAATTTTAGCTTATATGCTTGCCACAGTTTACAGAATTATAATCAATAAATCCCCAGGACCTATTGTTAAGAGTGAATTACTATTCTCATTAACTGCATTCAACCAACCCAGCAACCATATGCTTCAGCAAGTGTTGAATGTTGGGCTATTCGTTGAAGATAAGAGTACATCAAACTCATATGGAGTATTACCATGAAAGATTGTATCTGTTGGGAAAATATAGGGTTGATCATCATTTGTTTTTCAGAGTACCAAAAGCAAGCATGATATTGTTATGAACATCATGGCTCAAGGTATGGAACCCAAGAAAGAGGTTGATTAGCTTAAGCATAGGAGATGTAAACAATGAGTTCTTAGTTCTCAAAAGCTACGTTATATAACTTCAGTCCTAATGTTCACTTATTAGACGCTTTTAGTTGTTTGGAATTCCAATACAGTTGACTCGACTCAAATATGAACATTGGATTCCAACTGTTATATCTCTAATTGACTAAAAAACACTTTAGTGATCAATCAACTTTCTAGCTAGAATTCAACCAAAAATATTATGATTGCCTAAACCCTACATTTCGTCGACTCTCAACCTTTGACTAGTCAAGTAGCTTGCTTTACTGAAAATACTTAACTAATTGACTAACGCTTTTTGGTGCACTTTGCTTGTAACTCATTGTAGGCCTCCATAAGGTACTACACTTGAGTAGATCGACAAATATGACTTGGGTACCTCTCCTCGATAACTAGGTAGCTGAACATTACCTAGACAATCAAATATCATTACATTCTATCCTTGAAAATAAACTAAAGATCATATCTTTGTAACTATACATAATACATGATATGTATACTGGCTTCATATATCTCCATCTTCAATTCCTCAATCGGAGAGCTACCCTCAAATTGTTTGAATGCCTACTCTCTTTAGGCCTCTAAGCTTCTCCTTAATCCAAGCTATCTACCCATAAGTTGTTTGAGTGCCTCCTCAATTTAGGCTACCTACCATTGAGTTCTCTAAGCTCCTCAATATATCTTTCTCCTTGTGTTATTTGAGTTCCACTTCAATCTAGGCTTCCTGCCTTCGAGTCTGCCATGCTCTTCCTCAATCCAAACTACATCCCTTGAGTAGTTTGAGTGCCTCCATAATCTAGGCTACTAGCACCACATCTACTTGATCTGGGCCATGTTTCCTTAAGTCTAAGTGCACTCGATTTGGGCTAGCAACTATCCCGGCCAACCTTCAAGTTGGCATACTAAACCTATCACATTAATGCACCAACAATAAATACACATCTAACTTAAATTGTATTGCTAAATCATCAAAACACCATGTTAAAACCTAACCACAAGCGAGAAATTGTTGTTTATAACTATCCAATATGGTGCCTACAAGGCTTAGCACAGTCCCGAGAAGGCTTGATAGTTTGCAAATTTAATAATAACAATTTATTTAAAAATTTAAAATACTTGAAAATTTGCAATATTAAATAACAATTTGTTAAATGCTTCTTTAAATGTTTTGTCTAATTTCTTTAGATTTTATTTTTTAAAAACCATTTTAGAGATAAAAAGAATAATATAAAAAAAATATTTAGAAAATGAGAAAAATAGCGTATGACACGATAGGCTTGGCATGATATGCAAGCTAGGAAAGTTGTGCCTAACAAGAGCCTATGACCTTTGCTAGTCTAGGAATGACCTGACCCTTTAGGCTGTCACATCCTAGATAATCCCAATCATCGGTTTTTATTTGTAATATTTCTATTCCTTGGCAATCAAAGCTCAAAAATTTGTGAACTAGCTCATGTTTTACTAACCAATCAGACCTGTTGCATCTTCTTGATTTCTCCCACATTTGCATTGAGTATTTCAATTTATACTGAAATTTTTAAAAGTGACTTTTTTTCTTATTATGCACAAAACAACCTTACCATTCCTTTCCTGATCCACTAATTCAGGGGGGGATATTAAACTTTTGGATTGAAAAGATGTTTAAGAAGGTATTTCTGAAGTAGATGTGTATTGATAGAGCAATTCTTGATCATAATTTTGGGTATTAATACTACGCCGAATATAAAATTTATGATTGGTATTGAAACATCAATTTTCATATTGAGACATATTTCTATCTTCAAGGATTCATCTCTAGATATCTTCTTGTGAAGTTTTGTTATAACATATATTGTACCTTTGGTTTAGGTGGGCAGCTCGACAAATAGACATCGATAAGAATTAGATTAACTCTTTGTGCAGTTTTGTAATCTTCCTCACCAACAATTTGAGGTTGTAACATAGTTAGTGTTAAATCTAATGGATCCACTGCAGGATAAACACCTTTGACAGTTAACCATCTAAATGTGCAAATGTCATGGCAGGACAAGGTTGGTCAAATTGTCCCTTTTTGGTAAAAATAATTCTTTCTCGAAAATAACCTATTTCTGAATAAAGGGTAGGTTGATAACCCACTGCCAATGCAGAACATATTCTCCCCCAATAAGGCGGATATTTCTGATCCCGCTTAGATGAAACGAAAGATATTGTCGATGAATAGCAGTCATGCTAAACCCCATGGCTTAGCTTGTTTGATACTCTACATAAATTATCTAATACATGGTTGTCATAAGGAAATTGTTTAATTTGACTTTTGAACTTCTTTTTCAAAATGCAGTTTTGTTATTGTTAATGGTTCTTATTTGTAGGAAGTTGCATGGTAACAATATAAGTTTGTGTGAGTCATGAACTGTAGTTTTCTTCAATCCATATGGGCAACCGTTTCATTACTATTAGAGATTTGGTTGATCAATGATCTATTCATTTTTTTAATCTTTTTTCTCCAGACACTCTACAGTTAGTACATAAATGGTAATGCTTCTATTTTTAATAAAAAAAGATATAAAATTCATCCAGTATCAAGCTTAAATTTTACATACAAGGTCGGTGCCTCTTTTAGTAGACGCCACTCTTGATCTTGTGGCTCTATCATAGTTTCAAAATGCTATCTCAATAGTTTACAAATTCCTGTATATTGATAAGTTGAATCTCTTCCAAAAAATGATAGATAAAAGAGCGTATTTTAATCCAAAGTCTCATAAGCCTTCTAGATACTTAAATCAATAAGTACTTCTGACACCGTGCAGGATAGCGATTATACTTCTGACGCCGTGCAGGATAGCGATTACTCTACGGACTGACAAGAAGAGGAGATTGAGGAGAAGACAAGAAGATGATCCTCCTAAAGAAAACTCTTTGAGTTTTATCAAAAATAAAAACTCTTTTATTCCGAATAGAGGATAATTCCCAAACATCTAAACAAGACTCTTATATAAACTATAAATATAAGAATCGAATAAAGGAAAGAAATCTCTAAAAATAGACTTTAATTTTAATCTTGCAAAGAAAAAAAAGAGAACTTATCCGAAAAAAAATACTTAATAGATAGAGATTAACTCAAAACAGGATGCGGATCAAGACAAATTTTCTCCTATAATTATCAGGAATACCAAAATTATTCTAAATACCTAAAAAAATGAAAATTATAAAAAATAGCAAACAGTCTGTGAAAAGGGCTTAAACGGTGGAATTTGGGCCCGAAAGTTGGCGGTTATGAGTTTTCTGGTAATAAACGTAGATCTTTGAATTCCCACCGACAGAGTCTGGTTCCAAGTCTTGAGTCAAAAGTTATGTCCGTTTAAAGTTCAAAGGGGTCATAATGGGCTATATCATGAGTTGGGCTTGCATCAGTCTCCCCGGGTTGAAAAGAACTCACTCTCGAGTTCATATTAGCTACGACATCATCCGTCGAATAAGGAGTCGATTGCTTCACGTTGAAGACATCAGAAGTCTTCAGATCCTAGGAAGGCGCAATCTGTATGCATTGTTGTTAATCTTCTGTAGTATCTCACATGGTCTGATCTTCCGATTCTTGAGCTTGTTATACTCGGCCACAGGGAAACGATCATGAGTCAATACAGCCTGATAAAGTTGCCAACCTCAAATAGTATTTGACGAGGATGACTATCGACCCGAGCCTTGTATTTGGTATTGCTCTCCATAATAATCAGTTTCACCTACTCATGAATACCTCGAAGATGCTCTGTCATCTCATTTGCTTTAGGACTAAATCGCCCTATATGCGGAACAGGAGCTAAGTCCAGAACCTCGGATGGATTTTGCATATAGATAATCTCAAAAGGACTAAATTCGGTGGTCCTGTTTCTTGATAGGCAAACTCTGCTTGAGGTAACGCCAAGTTCCATTGCCTTGGTTTAGTTCCTGTGAGGCATTTCAGAAGTTGCCCAAACTCCGATTCACTATCTCAGTTTGTCCATCTGTCTGAGGGTGGTAAGCACTGCTAAAGTGCAACTGTGTGTCCAATTTTCCCCATAAGCTCTTCCAGAAGTGACCGATGAATTTGGTATCTCGATCTGAAGTCATGGATCGAGGAACGTCATGTAAACGCATGACCTCCTTGAAGTAAAGATGGGCAATCCGGGCAACATCCATAGTCTTCTTGCAAGCTATGAAATATGTCATCTTTGAGAATCTGTGAACCACCATAAGAACCGAATTTGAGGTTTGCTGGGTGTGTGGTAATCCTAACACAAAATCCATGCTGACATCGAACCAAGGAGCTTCAGGAACAGGTAAGGGCGTGTACAGGCCTGCATTGGTAAAAATACCCTTAGACCGTTGACATACAAAACATCGGTCCACAAAGTGAGTCGTCAACTTGAGCCAATAAAAATCAACAGAGATAAGAGCCAGTGTCTTGTCACAACCGAAGTGTTCTTCATTATGGAGTTCACTTATAATCTGTTGCCTCAGTTAACAGTCTGGAACACATAGCCGCAAGCCACGAAATAGATAGCCATTATGCAAAAATAAAATCATGCCGACGACCGTCATGTACCTCCTGGAATATCCTTCCGAACGAAGGGTCCACTGTGTACATATCTACAAAAACCTCAAAACCTACAACCTTGGTGCTCATGATGGTGAGTAATGAAGAACACCGACTCAGGGCATCTGCTACACGATTTAGGCTCTCAGCTTGGTGTCTTAGTGTAAACGTGAACTCTTGTAAATAAGTCACTCACTTTGCATGCCGCCTACTCAGCTTGTGTTAACCATTGATATATTTCAAGGCTTCGTGATTAGTGAACAAGATGAACTCCTGAACTAGGTAGTGACGCCAATGCTTCAAAGACTGAACAATGACATAAAACTCCAAGTCGTAGGTAGAATAATTTTTCTTGGACCCGAAAAGCTTCTTGCTAAAGAAAGCAATTGGTCGCCCAGATTGACTCGGAACACCCCTATACCCACGCCGGATGTATCACAATTGAACTCGAATAATTTGTCAAAATCAAGAAGGGCCAGAGCTAGTGCTTAGGTCATCCTTTACGTGATCAGTTGAAAGCTTCAAAATGTTGAAATTTTTGATGAACCGACGTAGAAAGAAGCCAAGCCATGAAAACTTCTAACATCATGCAAGGTTCTCGGTTGAGGTCACTCCAAGATTGCATCTATCTTTGTTTGATTTGCGTGTACACTATCAGTAGACACAATAAAGTCAAGGAAAGTTATCGATGTAGTAAAGAAAGAACACTTCTTGTTTACAAATAAGCTCTCCGTTTTCAGCTTTTCGAAGACAACACGGAGGTGATTGAAGTGTGATGCCCATGTTGGACTGTAAACGAGGATGTCATCAAAGTATATCACAACAAATTTTCCCATAAAGGGTTGAAAGATCTGATGCATAAATCTCATGAAGGTGCTGAGCGCATTGGATAGTCCAAAAGGCATGACCATCCACTTGTGTAGCCCGTGTTGTGTCTTGAATGCCGTCTTTCATTCGTCATCAGGCCTTATTCTAATCCGGTGTATCCGCATTTAAGATCAAATTTTGAAAAGACCTTATAACCGGATAGCTGTTCCAATATGTTATCCAAGCGAGGAATTGGAAACCTGTACTTCACCGTAATCTTGTTGATGATTCTGCTATCAATACACATACGCCACGAGTTATCTTTCTTCGATACTAGTAGGGTCGGAACTACACAGGGGCTCATGCTTTCCCGGATGTGATCCTTTTCCAGCAACTCCACCACCTGATGCTGCAATTCCTCAGCTTCGGACTGAGGCGATAAGCTGGTCGATTAGGCAGACTTGAGCCTGGAATAAGATCAATCTGATGTTGGATATCTCGCATAGGCGGAACCCCAGAAGGAAGATCCTCTGGCATCAGCTCATCAAAATCTACTAGTAGTTGTTGTACCTCAGCCGGTAACTCAGTGTCCATGGCAGGGGTAACGCTCTGGCATGGTAGCAAAGCATATACAACTCCATGCTCTATCTCATCTAAAAACCTGGATATAAAAAGCAGATTAATATTTTTGGATATTTGCATTGGAGTTGTTCCTTCCCGTTGCGGCGTCAATACAATCATCTTTCCCTTGATGTTAAGGGTATAGGTATTCTTTCGCCCATCATGAACAACACTGCGATTATACCGCCAAGGTCGCCCTAACAATACATGACAGAGATCCATGGCCACTACATCGTACCAAACACTATCAAAATATTTGCCAATGAAAAAAGAAATGAGGCATCGCTGGTCTATTGTGACCTCACTTTTCTTATTCAGCCAGGATAACTTGCATGGTTTAAGATGACGGTCTGTCTTCAGCTGTAGTTTCTGGATAGCTTCAACAGATATTACGTTCTTACAACTGCCGATGTCGATGATCATCTTGCAGACTTTATCCGCGATGGTGCAGGTAGTGTGAAAAATATTGGTTTTCAATCAATCATCCTCCGAATCGCCCTTGGGAGTCAGTAAACTCTTTCGAACGACCAGTCTCATGGCCATCACTATAAATCACTTCATCAGATACGTCATACATCAGATCGCCAATTGATGTTGTATCTTCTATCACATCTTCCTCGATCAGTAAAGTTTTGCCCATCGGATTAGCGGAAGCAGACTTTCTGCATTGGTTCGCCCTATGTCCTTGCTCGCCACATTGATAACATCTAATAGGGGCCTTAGAGTAAACTTGTGGAGGCTGCTGCGGTGGCGGCTGCTGCTGTGAAGGACGAGAATTTTGAGAGCGAGGTGGCCAACTGTTTTGGTCGTTTCTCCCCACTGGTCTCCGATTTTGCTGCTTTTCAGCCGTCAATGCACGCTGAAAGGTCTTTGAAACTGTCGAAAATGAATGAAGGTCGAGGGCATCTTGCAAGGTTAGGCGCCAACCCCTAAGTAACGAGCCACGAGCCACCTTCTTCTCTTCCATCTCGGATAAATCGTTTCGGTCCACCAACTGGAAGAACTCCGAATAAATCGTCGATCGATCTCGCAGCTTGTCTCAACGAGTGAAGTTGCTAGAATAGAGTTTGAGTGTAGGCGACGGGAAAGAAGTGTTCCTTTATCTTTTTCTTCATTTCCTCCCAATCAGTTATTTGGGTTTTACCTTGTCTGTCCCGAGAGCGCCGCATCTGTTCCCACTACGCTGATGCTCACCCCTTGAGTCTAATGGTGATTATCTTCACCTTCATTCTAGAACTCGTTTGTAGTCGAAGATCGGTTCTACTTCGTTGATCCAATCAATGAAGTCCTGCGCTCGCAACGAATCAAAAAATTCGGGCAGATCCCGAAATCCGAAGTCTCCATAAGGCTACTCCCGACCACGACGCTCCCAGCTTGCATCTTGATGGTGGTATGGGTTATTGAATGTAGACTCAGATCCATGATATGAATCCTCCCGATCCTCGAAACTTTGCGTCATCGCCCTTTGCGCCGTCGCCATTGCCGCCATCAGATTAAATCTGCAATTTGCCTTCGCAAATCCTCGATCGTCATGATGTCCTGGACGCTAAGACTACGGTGCTCAGCTTCCTCACTCGGAGCCTGCCTGTTGTTGCGATCGCGACTATGACCACGACGTCCCGCCATTGGATCCAACCCTCGGTTTTCTCAAATAGGACACTGTCGGCCTACTTTGATGCCAACTGACGCCGGGCAAGATAGCGATTACCTTGCCGGCTGACGAGAAGAGGGGATGGAGGAGAAGGCAAGAAGAGGATCCTCCTAAAAATGAAGAGAAAACTCTCTGAGTTTTACCAAAAATAAACACTCGTTTATTCTAAATAGGGGATAATTCCCAAATATGTAAACATGACTCTTATATAGACTACAAATCTAAAACCCGAATAAAGGAAAGAAATCTCAAAAAATAGACCTTAATTCCAATCTTGCAAAGAAAAGAAAGAGATCTTATCTGAAAAAAAAAATACTTAACTGACAGAGATTAACTCAAAACAGGACGCAGACAAATCCTCTCATATAATTACCAGGAATACCAAAATTACCCTAAATACCTAAAAAACGAAAATTATCAAAAATAGCAAAAGGGCTCTGACAAGGACTTAAACGGTGAAATTTGGGTCTGAAAGTTCGCGATTACGGATTCCTCAATAATAAATGATCTTTGAATTCTGCTCGCGTGACCACCGACAGAGCCTTATTTCGAGTCCGAGTCAAAAGTTATGTCCTTTAAAGTTCAAAGGGTTATATAATTGGCTATATTATGAGTTGGGCCTGCATCAACTTCTGATTCCATATTGCTAACTTTAAATAGTATGTACGCATAGAAGGTCATATGGTACCTGTTAGTGTTGGAAAATTGGTTTTGAACCAATAAATTTCAAAAAATGATTTAAGTGGGTTCCGTTTGATAAATATGAAAATTGATCCAAAAATTAAAATCTACATTTTGAGTTCATAATTTTAGAGTATTTAATTTCTCAAAACTAATTTTGGGTGAATGATAAATTAATGGTTAAAATGAGCCCAAATAAAAGCCTGCTATGGAAAGGGACATAAATATCCCACATCACAAAGGATAGATATTAAATCTTCCTTATATTTTGTTTTGTGTTGTTAGAATTTAGTTGGTTCAACTCAACCTGTGCCTAATGCTGTGAGGGCGGTGCGTATCATCAATTGAGTACATGCACGCATGTGCGCAATGGGCGCTTTAGGGCACACTTTATATTTACGCGTTGTCGCTAGGAACTGAGGAGCCTTTCTTATTGTAAAATGGGACCCAGGTGGGCTTGATGTGGATCGGTGATCTGGCATGATCTGGGAATTAGGTGAGCTCTGTGAGTATCAATGATATGACTTAATATAACTCGTTAGATTAAGATGGACCGACCAAATTCATCTAGATGAAAGAACGCTCCTTCAAATGAGGTTTAATATGAGTCATTGAGTTCAAAATGGATGACTCAAATGCATCCAAGTGAGGGGCAAAGTGTTCCTTCCGATAGGATGCGATCTAGATCGTCAATTTCAAGTTGGATGGATGAGATCTGATTGAACAAGGAGGCTCCTCTAGGCCAAAACAACAAAATCATTTGGTCCTGACTTTATAACTTGTGTATTGGAAAATGAACTAAAGACAATAAGCAAAGTTTTATCAAATCTTGAGACTCCTTTTTGGAAAGAAGTATACTTGGGAACTAGTGGATCTTTGAACCAATCTTTTAGAATGTAAATGGATCTTAAAAAGGAAATATAAGACTGCAACTATTACAACTATTGATAGTACAACGCAAGGTTAGTGGCAAAAAAAATTAAACAAAAGGAAGACCTTGAGTTCTTTGACACTAGTAACATGGATTACATCCATTTAAGTACACATTACTATTATTGCAATATATAACTTGAGATTCATCAAATTGATGGGAAAATAATCTTTCTAAATGATGAACTGGAGGAAGAAATATACATGGAGCAACTTAAAGGGTTTGTAACTCTCATAAAGAAAATAAGGTGTACAAGCTCGTGAAGTCATTGTATAGGTTAAAACCAGCACCCAAAAATGGTATGAGAAATTTAACAAAACTATGATATCAAATAGATTTAAAATTAACGAGTGTGATAAATACAAATATATCAAAGGGACACCTACTTGTTTGTCATTGTCTGCCTATACGTAAATAATATGCTCATTATGAGAAGTAATAATGATTATTTTATTACAACATGTTGACCAAGAACTTTGATATGAAAAATATGAGTATAGCGAACATTATACTCGGGATTAAGATTATTAAGCAATATGGAGAAATTATCCTTTTCGTGGTCTCATTATATTGAGATAGTGCTAAGGAAATTTAATATATATGATCTTTCCCTTATAAAAATATTGATGGGCTCGAGCTTACATTTGATTAAGAACCATGGTGAACTCGTATCACAATTGCATAAGTCCTAAAATTGCCTACGCAGTCAATAAATTAAGTCGATTGATTTACAAGTAATCTAATGAAGACCATTAGAAGGCATTAATAAGAGTTCTTAAATATTTAAGATACATTTTAGACTATGAATTACATTATACGAGATATCCAATGATACTAGAAAATTATTGTGATGCAAATTGGATATCCGACACAAAAACTCTAAATCTACAAGTGGATATGTATTTACCATTGGTAGTGGAGTGATGTTGTGAAAATCCATGAAACAAACGTGTAGTTCAATCAAATATAGAATCCGAATGGCTTCGTAACTTTCTGGAAGATATCCCATCTTCGGCTACGCCAGTGTCTATCTTAATGATGTATTGTGACAATCAATCGACAATTAGGACACAAAGTAACATGTATAATGGTAAGTCAGAATATATTCGTCGAAGACACAATACCACTAAGCATTTGATCTCAATTGAGTTATCTTTGTCGATTATGTCAAATTGAAAGATAACTTGGCAGATCCATCGATGAAGATGAAAAGTTTGAATAGAGATCAAATACATTGCACATCAAAAGGAATGAGATAAAAAATCTACAAACAAACTAAGTAACCCAACCTTGTTGATTGGAGATCTCAAGATCATGGATAATGAAATTATGAAAGTTTGTATGAGCATGACTAGTTCTCCTTTCATTCATTGGATGGAAAAGTGCTGCCTACCACATGTAGTGAGATTAAATTACAAATTTTTATATTTGAAATAAGTGGAGTATAGTAGAATACTCTTGATAGGAAGTCGCCTATATAAGTGTAAGATCGCCTGTTTCAGCGAAACACTTATGAATCCAAAATATTATCCGTGGCTAAAATGGATATAATCACGATAACTGTAAAGATGTTAGAAAGGTTAGCGTATAGGTGTCCTTGTCTTGGTTTATAAAAATGACTGAGTAGTTCAAGATATCGTGTTTACTAAGCAGCCTAATAAATTCCGATGGTATTCTATTATAGGAGGTTGAAAGCCACAAGCTACCTCTCTCGATGTAATAATTTTCAATTGAACTCTCCTTTAGTGGTAGCATACATACATGCGTTAATTTTTATTCATGTGGAGGATTTTAGAAAAAATAATTTTGAACCAATAAACTTCAGAAAATGATTTACGTGGGTTATGTTTGATAAATTTGAAAATTAAATGAAAAATTAAGAATTACATTTCATTTTGAGTGGATAATTTTAGAATATTTAATTTCTTAAAATCAATTTAAGGTGAATGAGAAATTAATTATTAAAGTAAACAACAATAACAACTAAGCCTTATGTCACTATGTGGGGTCGGCTATATAGATTCTTTTACGTCATTGGGCTCTATCCCCTATTATATCATAATCTATACATAAATAACTTTTATCTTGTTTTATCGTTGCTAATAAAGTCTTCCTCGTTTGATGTATATGTTTGTCATAGTTTCATATCGCCTAACTGGAGCATTTATTGATCGTTTAAGTATATGCCCGTACCATCTTAAACATGTTTTTCGGAGTTTTTCCTCAATAGATGTTAATTTGATTTTCTCTCTAATATTCTCATTTTTTATTTTGTCCATCCTCGTATGTCTGTATATCCCTTAGCATCCTCATCTCTGCAACTCTCATCTTCTGCTCATGTGCTCGAGTCATAGCCCAACATTCAACTTCATATAACATAG